>CM032630.1:6247109-6462109 GCA_019097785.1 Fraxinus excelsior
ACAACTCCCAAAGATCAATTTCTTAATTGATAATATTCCCAGAATGTATCCTTGAAATTAGATTAAATTTGCATACAAAACGATTGCATCCATATCTATATATGAAAACGTAAGAGAACCAATAGTTCATCAATTGTAAACACAGTTCAAAAGATCAAATGAATTAAACAAACAATATACATTCCCATGAAAGGAATATAAAGCAATCAGTTTTGATAAATCATCAACTAAACTCAAAATCAAGATTTTAAAGCAATATAAAGGACAAATCTAGTCTTAGACTTTAAGATTGAACTTGAGTCTCGACTGTATAATAAATCAAATCTTTTCAACTGAAAATTTGAACAATTCTCACCTTTAGGCTCAGGTGGTGGCGGTGGTGGATAGTAATGCGTTCTTCTCTTCTTTCTCTTGCAACATATAAAAAGTATAGTCAGAATTACAAGTATAATAACACCCCCTATGGCTATGCCCACTACCGTTCCCGTTGGTATCCCATTTGAATTGTCATTCGATGATGACGTTGATGGAGGAGATCTGGCTGTACCCGTCTGTTCCGGCGGTGGGTTCCTACCAGAGGGAACGGGAGGTGAGTTCCTGCCGGAAGGTGGTGAAGGAGGTGTGGGTGTAGAACCAGACGGCGGGGACGGAATTGGTGTGGTGGAGGATGGTGGTGATGGTGGGGAGGTTGACGGAGGCGGGTTTGAAGGAGGAGGTTGTGGCGGTGAAGGCGAGGACGGCGGCGGCGGCGGCGGAGACGAGGCTGGTGGCGTTGGACTTGCAGGTGGAGGAGAAGTCGTTGTAGGTGGTGGGGTTGAAGCTGCGGGTGGTGGTGAGGTGTTGCTTGTTGGAGGCGCTGGTGGTGACGAAGGTGGTGGCGCTAATCCCGGCGGTGGCGACGACATTTTTATGTATAATATGTGTGCTTACTTTGTGTGTAATATATGCTTTGCAGTGTGTGGGGTCACATGGGTGGAGAATTATGCGTCACAGTAGGTTAAAGCGGGACCCACGCGCTGGCCCCGAGATTAGCTCCGTCTTTTCCTCTTCTGGATAATTAGCTGTCTTTTTTCATGGTCAATTGCAACTCTCATTCCTAACCTTTGCCCAAAGTTGCAATTCTATCCCTAATTTGTTTTTACTCCACTGATGATAATGAGAGAAAAAGGTGAAAGTGAAACTTAGGGAAAAACTCTTTGATTTCTATCAAGTATGAATGAGGATGGGGCAAGTGGAAGGTGGGTGGTGGGGTAGGGTATGTGAAACCCTTTTTTTTCTTTTTGGTTTAATTAAGTTAGAAGGCAGGATCACATTCACAAAATTTTAACATATTTTTGAATGAAAAATATCAAAAATGACCAAATTCGCTAATTTATCAAATGTTGAGGATAAAAATCAAACACAAAAGTTAGGGACAGGTTGCATCTTTGTGCAAAGACTAGAGAAAAGCTTTGCAATTTACTCTTTTTAATAAGAAGATGTTTGTTTTGTTTGGTGGCGGTCCTTAGTCATGATTGGTTCACAATTAGACTTAAGCATGTTTGATTGAGCCCATTTTCTTCCATTTCCACCCAAAATATGTTGTTTGATATAAAAAGTTTTCTTGGCATTTGCAATTCTTGGGTAGCTTCACACGGTTGCATTTTCAATGATTTTGAGGAAAACAAATTCCCACCAGGTATCTTTTGCTTTAATTTTTATTTTTTATTTTTACAATGTAAATAAATTCTATCCACAATTGTGAAAAAAAAAATCTCTTTAATGGACAATTTTCATGAAAAATAAAACCAAACGAACACCAAAAGATTCAAAATTTCAACATTTTCCAGGCGTCAATCAAACACAATTAATTACAATTCTCAGTAAAACAATTTCTAGGCAATTCAATTTCCTGGAATTCATTTTCTTCCCATCCATTTTTCACATTTACAATCAAATGGACCCTCAAAAACACCATTATGTAATTTGATTTTTATTTTGTAGGTTATAAATTGTGAATATCTTTGAATGTGTAACTGAAAAAAAAAAATAATAATAATGTTTCATGTACTGGGGTTGTACAGGTCCCTCACAAAGGGGGGCCCACACTATTTTTCTTTGTGAAATAGTGTGGGCCCCCCTTTGTCAGGGGACCTGGATTAGTGTGGGCCCCCCTTTGTGAGGGCACATGTACAACCCATGTGAATAATGGCATTATTCAAAAAAAAAAAAAAAAAAAAAAGATAATGGTACGTAAAAAAGTTTTATCAAACATGTTATAAGTATTGTGTGAAGCTTTAAAATTATTTTTAGATGGTTTATAATTTATTTTAACTTTGTCGAGCTTAAATTTATTAAATAATTTTTTGGTAATTCAAATTAAACTAGATTAGGACACAATCAATTTTACTAATGTATTTGGTGGCGGTTGAAATTAGACTTATACCAATTTCTTAGAATGGGAAAGACCTGTCATGTTTCTTTGGTGTTCTTTCTTCATTTTTTTTTGTGTTTTTGCTACTGTGATGTTATATGCATGGCCAAACCAGGACCATGGGCCACATGTCATTAATACTATGATTTGGAGTCCATTCTTGATCGACAGATCAAGACCTTTCGAACATAGCAAGTGGTTGGTCAAGCTGCCTTAACTCGATATATTACCCTAGGGAACGACATCCAAAGAAAGCACGGTGTTGATTTTTACTTCACACCGTCAAAATCGTATCGACTAAGTGACGTTGGTTTTCACTTCAACATTTAGCCCATGTTCGACATCCTTTACTTCAAAACTCTTTTTTCAACTACACATTCATACTATAACATATTCTGTACTTAAACTCAATGCTTTTCTCTATTTTTTAACAACACATTATCCAAAAAATCACTTATTTGATAAGAATTTTATATTCTATTTAAGAATATAGGAGGGGGTGATTGTGATGTGAAAACATTTTTTTTCTGTTTTTTTTTTTTCCTCACATTCTATCTCAAGCAAATTCTGTAGTTTATTACTTTATAGTGCTCGTCCAAACTTGGTACCGATTTGAGATTTGCATTATTATGAGGGCTTCGATGTTATTTTTGTACCTTTTCACTAGAACTCTATTGGGTTGGGTTGCCAAACAAACATTGGATCTCGGCAATTAGCCCATATAACAGTTTACTTCATGGACCTAGGGGTAGAGGTGGCAATGAGCCGAACCGAGCTGGCTCGGCTCGTTGCCCCACGAGCTCGGCTCGGCCCATGAGCTTGTCTCTCACGAGCCATGAGCCGAGCCGAGCCGAGCTCGTGAGATTTGAATTTTTTTTTTTAACTATCCTTCTAAAAAAAAAGGACGAGCCGCTCGTCAAAAACGAGCCCGAGCGGTTCGTGGGTCACTACAATACGAGCCGACGAGCTACTCGGCTCGATTGACACCTCTACCTAGGGGAAATTACATAATTCAGGTGTTTGAAAATTGGAATTCAAAAACTATGGATCAAGTTTCATTATTCAAAATTCAAGTAATATATTAAAACATTAACCCTAATTTATCACTCTCAACTCCTCCATCTCTCTCGCCTTCTCTCCCTTCCCCTTCTCTCTCTTTGTAAATCTCCCCTCTACCCATCATCGACCAACGCCTACCGCCAATTGCTGCCCACATCAACAATCCACTGTCAAACTCACGGTGACGATCGAAGCAAAAGCGCAACAACTCGATCTGAAATTTTCTCCTTCAAGACCACCGCTTGGAGCACCTATTGGGGTGGTGGATCTTTGTTGCTGTAACGTTGCCGTGCGACGCTTTCACAGCAGCGTTGCGACGGGTGCTATGGGTGTGTGTGTTGTGGGCGTGTATGCAATTGTGGAGTGGAGTTGTGGTGGCGGCGGCGTTGCGACGAGTAGGGGTGTGGTGGCGGTGACGAGTTTGGAGTTTTTTGTTGGGCGGTGCTGTGGGTGTAGTGGTGGCGACGACGTGGTGTAGTGGTGGTGTGTGGTGGGTTCGAATCTAGTTGGTGGTGGTGGTGATAGTGTGTGGTTGGATGCGGTGGTGGTAGGTTTGTTGGTGGCCGTGGTGGTGATGGCGACATCAGGGTGAGGGTAGTAAAAAGTGGCTGAAGTGGTAGTGTCAGTGGTATGTGACCAAATATTTAACCGTGACCTAAAAATTTAACAATATGTGACTGAAAAATAATTTGTGACCAACAAATTTGAAAATATGTGACTAATAAAATTAACCTGACCTATAATTTTTTGAATTTGTGACCTCGAAATCATCAGTGATTAATTAATTTGATAATATGTGACCAATAAATAAATTATGACATATAATTACGTGTATGTGACAATTAATTGTATCCTAATTAATAAATATTTTTAATTAATTACCCAATACTTGAGTTTTGAATTATTAAACTATCTACCTGACTTTTGAATTGGTATAAACCATACATCTGAAATATGAATTTGTTCATATGACCTAACTGGAGATTCCACTAATAAATAGGGCCCTATTTTCACAATCCAAATCCAAGCGCTATCTCGATATTACAAGTTGCAACAAAAAATTGTTCAACAAAATAACTATGATTAAAGTAGGTTACTAATGGTGGATTCACGATCCTAATACATTTTTTGTGATTTGATTAATTTAAAGAATTTGTTGTTTATCTTTAATTGCATGTGTTCAGTAGATAATTAGAATAAAAAAAAAGAAGCTCAAACTATATATTGTGTATGTTTCAAATTAGAGCTTATATTTAATTAAGGTAAGAATTTTGCTAGGTGTACAGAAATTGTACACTACGGAAATACATCAGACCACACACAAGCAGGTGGGACCCGCCACTTTTTACAATATTTAAATACATTATGGGACCCACATTTTATCTCTCTTCTGGTCATTTTTTTTGTTTCCTTTCGGTAGAAAGGGAATAAACATTAAAGTAAATAAGTAAAATATCGGTCCAAATAGGTTTGGCATCTATGCATTATTATATTACTTGTTAACGATCCTTCTACTTACCTAATGAAATCAATAACTCCAACATTTTTTGTTTTGTAACAACTTCGTCCCACTCAATTTTTGTCCAATCTCCCATCCTCGACCTTTAATTAATTCACACAAATGGTCCCTCGTGATAGTTTTCATCCAATTATTCCATTATTGTGATTGAAAACGATAATCTCTCCCTCACACTTTAAATAAAATAATAAACAAATACAAATGAGGCAAAATGAAAAGATAAAAAAAAAAATTAAAAGGAGAAAGGAAAATTGCATTTTTTGGTCTCAAATCTTTGTGAAATGTGAAAAATCTTTCATCAACACTCTTTAGCATTACTCATTCCCAACCTTTCGATTATGTAGCAAAACTTGCACTTCCTTTCATTAAATGATATATTTACCATTCTCTTTAGATAATAAAATAAAGAAAATACCGAAGCGGCAAAATGAAAAGATAAAAGGAAAATAGCATTTTTGTTTTGTCTCCAATCTTTGTGAAATGTAAAAATCTATCATCAACATTCTTTAGCATTATTCATCCCAACCTTTCGATTATGTAGCAAAATTTGCCCTTCCCTTCATTAAACGATAGATTTACCATTTTCTTTAGGTAAATAAAGTAAAAGAAGATGGTAAAAATAATAATAATAAGAAATATTACAAAAGAAGTTTCGTAACTTTAGACCTAGTTCGGTAGGGATTAAAATCCAATTAAAAGTGAAAATATAACCGTTATTGAGTCTCACTCGTCTAATAAAAGTCAACAATAACGGCTAATTTTTCAATTTTAATGTGATTTTAATCCCAACCGAACGGCCCTTAATCACTTAAAATAATTAAACATGTATTAACAAATAATTAAATAATTTACCGAAAATCCCCCATCTTTTACCTTATTTTACAGTCGTCACCTTCCGTTTGTAACTCTTAAGAAAGCTACCTTCTTTGTCACTCGCTGTCAGTTGATTTCACCGGTCGATTAGAGGTATCTCCGATGAAAATTCCGCATTCTCTCATACACTCGATCACTCTTTTATGCGTGTATATTATTGTATGTATGTATAGATGTTGTATATGGTCTTCTACAATTGTTTTAATTGAATGTGTTGTGCGGATCTGCGGATCAAGATCCTGTTTAATTCAATTGCGGATATATATCATAGAACAGTCCCGGATGACATGCATGCCCGTAGATTTTGTGCCCGTTCAAAGATTTTGTTTTTTTCGTCGATTTTAGACATGGGTCAAATGTAATTTGCACGTTCTTCTTTCAGCATTAAAAAATAATTGATAGTTTCATCTTTCGGACAAATGATTTTCCCTTTAATTTTCTGGTTTTTATATGAGTTATTTGCTTGTGAATTTTACCTTTTCTTTTCACTCATATATTCGTGTAATTTGTGTCTTCTCAGTGCTTCAATGTTAGGCTCAAATTTGAGTGTAACTATTTGAAATTTGACGTGTCCCATATTTGCTTTCTGTGCGAAGGACTACTCGGTGATGGTACCTTCAACTATATATTTCTCTGTCTTGTGTGTCTTGACATTATTTTTATGATTAGGCCTGGCACTTCTGTTTTCGGACGTTATATATTAGGTTTGAAATTTGATATTTGTTCTTGTGTGCTTGGGCGGCAAAATAAAAAAAATGACAACACGTCCCTGGCTTTAAATTTCATTTACTCCATGCTATTAACGTCAGGCCAAGTAGATTGGTACAATAAAAGTTCAAAGCTTATCGCGGGTAAGGTTTTACTATTGTTTGGCTTGTGAGATCTTGTAGTATTTGTCGGTCGAGGCATACTTAACTTTAACGTAGACTGCAATTGCATGTAATAGAGCAACTTTAGTTGTGCTACGCCTACTATAGTATGTGCATGTATGTTTTATGTTGTTTTTTGGTTAGTGAACAAGGCTTTGTACCCTCTAATCATGCAAGATATTATTTTGAACTGTCATGGTATTATTTGAGGTTTTTCATGACAAATAAATTGGGCCACGCAAGTGTTTTAGATTTGGTTGTCATGTTTTAGAAACGTATCAACGTTGTCGTTCCTTTTTCCGAAATATTACGATATAATGTAGCATAAAAACTTAAAGGAATGTGTCCTTTCCGTGTCTAACAATCGTACACCAAACCAATTTGTTGGGCACTCTATGGACACATACCAGAGTAACCAGACGTGTCAAAACATGCCTAATAAATAAGAAATGAGGAAAAATAATAAATACACTTCCCTAAGTCCTTCATTACATATAATAAAAGTATGAAACATAGACTAGAGATCATCCACGTAACTGCGTAAGATATTGTGTGCATCGTAACATTGCAAATGTGATGAAAAAAGGGCTAATGTTATGATTTTTTTATTTATATGACTAATAGTCTTGCTATTGTTTGTTGACTGGTCTTGATGATGCACACAAGAATATATACGGTATACAAGTGTAGACTATATTAGGTATTTGCTTCTTCTCATCAAATAAGAGTTAAGTATGCATATCCTAGTTTTTAATCATTTATTGTTGCTAAAGGCCTATCACTTACATGACCTACTTGTTTTGTATTCATGATTTTCAAGAATTGTTGTCTTTCGTGTTCATTTTTTTCCCCCATTTTTGGGTTGCCATATCTGCGTCTGTGCAACATAAATATGAACTGAGTACACTTAATTTATGAGATTACTCGATGTTGGAAGTTCTTATTCAGAGTATTGCGCCTTTTTCTATGGATTTCTTATACAGTTTCTTTCTACATAGACACTTGCTCGTAATAAGATTTGAAACAAATTATTTTCTTTTGCTTCAAATAGCTGAATTACTATCTATGAAGCACGGATACTCCTACTAGGACACGTGTCCGTATTAACACGTATTGTGTTGTATTGGAGACCAATGCTCCTCAGCCTCTCCATGACATAGTTTCGACATTCCACATGTCATGTCCTATTTTTCACGTGCTTTTTAAATTTCTAAAGTCCAAGGGATACTTTAAGGACATTCCTTAGACAACTATTCGACATATAATGTGCCTCGTCCTACATTAAAAAGTATAAAATAAAAATAAAAAATATGAATTTCAAAATTTAAATTGATGTGTTCCTGATGTGTTTGTATCCTACTTTTTATAGAAAAATTAAGTATCGTCGTGTTTGCATCGTGTAGCGCGTCGGTATCTGTGCTTCTTAGGTTACTATGAGTTTCTTGGATAGGATTGTGCATTTGATAACTTATGGCTTGTAATTTGTGTTTTTGTTTGTCTTTATTTCAATGAATATTGGGCATTGATCCTCTAAAGAAGTGCAAGATTGTCACAATAGCAATGTTAAGAAAGGTTCCTATTGATAGTCACAGTCCTTAAAAGAAATGGAAGGAAAACCAAATAGATCAAATGCTGCCATCGGAAACAAAACTTCCTTTTCAAAGAAGACGTCAAAAAGGGTTTGGGATTCTATAGCAGCTTATACTGTTCAGTGTGAAAGATGCTCTAAATGGAGGTTCATTCCCACAAAGGAGAAGTACGAGGAGATACGAGAAAGGCTAGCAGAGCAACCTTTTCTTTGTGAATCAGCACGTGAATGGCGCCCAGACTTAAGTTGTGATGATGAACCAGATGTTGTACGAGATGGAAGTTGGCGTTGGGCAATAGACAAACCCAGTATTCCTCAATCTCCTCCTGGTTGGCAACGGATTTTACGAATCAGAGCTAAAGGAGGCACTAAATTTGCTGATGTGTACGTATGTGATGCCATTTATTGTTTGTTCCTTCCATTTAGATTAATTTAAAGGCTTTGAGCAATGGAAATGTCATTCCAACTTCAATTGGGTGGTATCATGTTTCTTAACAGGTATTATGTTACACCATCAAGCAAGCGATTACGATCAATGACGGAAGTTCAGAGGTACAGTTCTTCTCTTAATGGTCATTTACAACTGCTTAGGTTCTTTATGCCCTAATTTTAAATGAATGAATAATTGCCAGAGGATCTGTGTGTAGATGTTAGAATCTTTTCTTTGCTTTTTTCTTTATTTTAAGCCTTTTATGATGGTTTCTCTTCAGTTATCTGATCGAACATCCAGAATACCCTGGTTTAACTGCATCGCAGTTCTCATTTCAAATCCCATCACCTTTGGAGGAAAATTACGTGCGGAAGCGTCATACTCGTTCTATTACTTTGCATGACATGAGTGACACTATGATGCCAGGTTTGGCATTTGATGCTGACAAAATAAGATTTCTAACTAGATTCATCTTTGCTTTTATATTTACATACTTCAGTATTTATTCTCAGCGGCATTTTGTATCTTACATATTCAGATGCTAGTTAGGGTTGATAGGAGTAAATTTAATTTTTATGTTGTAGTCAATCCCACGTGTTGGGTTGTTCCAGACCAGAGCAGAGACTTGCACTTGGGTGGGCCAGTAGGGAACTCTACTTCATACATTGAGGCTCCTGCTCAAAGTTGAGGTATTTTTTATATCATTTATGCCTAAATTGTAACTATTTCCCAGTGACAAATGATGTTCTATTTCACTTTCTTTGCTTTAATGTCTGGAGAAACTGTGTGACGTGCAACTTGAAGTGTTATCTCAAATTTTAGGAGTATCTCGTTTGTTTATCACTCGTTCCATTCCCCTTTGAATTTAGAATTGGAATTTATCTCAGATGTATGGAATACTTTGTAATTTATTCCCCACTCACTTTATTTATTAAAAAAAAATTTATATTTGTATACTTTTCTGTATCATTTCTTCGAGTATGAAAATATTGCTTATACATGTTCAATTAGCAAAAATTTATGTAATTCATATACCAATACACTTGAAATAGTATAAAAAAACTAAAGTATCAAGCGAATCTGTAGGTGAACGAATTACATTTGGTTGCTGGAGACTAGGGAATTTATCTGTTAGAGCTGTAAAGGAAAACACAGGCCAAATTTTGTTTTTACAACAGCAATAGTGATTTTGTCCTAGAAGTGATTTATGAATATATATTCAATATTTCTACTTTTGATAAAATCTAATTTTTATAGCATGACGGAGACATGTCTTCCTATAGAATTCCCAGATAAGCTACCTCATACTAGTAGAGACACAACTTGTTTGAATTAAGTTTACAATATTATCAATTAGTTTGTCACTCATGCCATGCCATAGAATTTGAATAGGTTTCACTTTTAAGGTTTATCTTCTTGTTTATTTATGTACCCAATGCCCATTTATTGATGTTGAAAGAATATATTTGTTTGAAATATGTCTCCCATACATTAGTTAGCTTACATTTTATCTTCATTATTTAATATGGAAGTATGATAATTGGAACATTAACAGATTTCTTGATCTGCTTCATCTTACTTGCAGTGACAGTTTGTTGCATTTGGGATATTTAGCAGTCATTGGTAGCGTTACAAGTTCTTTTTAGGCAAAGCATCTCTGATTTGGCATTTTATTTAATGGAGTAGCCTAAATATTGTGTACAAAACTTAATGACTAAAAATGTTTCTTATTGCTTAGTCATAAACTTTATGCTCCAATTGTGAGCTTTTGTCACTGTACAGATTATTTGTTAGGATTGATGTTTAATCTTCGCATCTTTCGACTTGAATTGTGCATCAAGTGTCTCAATCATATTTCATTGCCACAGTAGATGACGGCGTGGCTCAGTTCACATTTTTCAGTTTTCATCCATAATTCAGCCTGTGTGTTTTATTTCTCTTTATTACTGGAAATTAAATATAAGATCGGTACTTTTCTACAGTTTACACTTTTGCCAAATTGCTTCAATTTTCTGACGTTCTTCAGTATTGATGGAGGTTTTCTTATTTATGGTTTTTGGTCTGTGAAGGCAGCAGTGCATGCTGAGAGCGCATATTTGAACAGATGCAGAAATCTAGTTCGAAGAATAGCCTGTAATATATAGATTTGTTGGTTGATTCTCTAGTTTTCTGTTCTAAATCCCGCTTTTTTAAGGAAAACTATCCAAGTTTCTTCATCAACTGTCTTAGTACTGATTTCAAGAGGACACTGCGAAACTATTTCAGACGATAATCTATGTTTTTCTTGTTTCCAATGTTGTTGTTCATAACAAACGGAATGCTGTTAAAGTTGTCTTCTTCTTCTTCATACCATACGAATCTTGATTGATGACAAAATTGGGCCTTTTAAGATACGGGCATAACTTTTCTCATTGACTCTTGCAATGTAACCATTATTTTAATACAGAGAAATGAGAATGTCCCCTCTAAATGCAAGCCTACAACCAAAACTGATGAGAAATTGTCCTGTATTTTCAACTAAGTTTTACAGAAATCTACCAAGGGACGACTAGAAGTACAACACCTGGTGTAAACTGCTATTCAATGAATCTGGATTTCAATATATTCAACCAGCAGAGACTCAATTAAATCTATCTTTATTTCATAATTAAAACCAAAGGAAAATGGAAGGCCTCCGGGATCCTAATTCTCGTTTTCTCTCTCTTTCTTTTCTTTTCATTTATTTTTTTTGGGAGGGGATGGAGATGTTTTCAATTTTGTCCAAGTATATCATCTGGAGATTTAATCACCTCTTCATAGAAGGTGCTCGATGATGATTTTTGTTGACCGCTGCACTGGCTGTGGATAGATTGTTCTGCAGTAGGTGAACGTGGCATGTCCCATTGACATTCCTGTATGGGATGAGTGGAAGTTAATTTAGCTGCACCTAGTACACTACGGAATTGCTCATGATCTAAAGACTTCACAAACATCAATTCATCATTTTGGCCTTCAGGACATCCAGTGCTTCGCAACCTCATCCGCTGCACTTCATCCTTAACTCTCTGGAATTCGAAATCAAAAAGTACATAAGCAATATATAAAGATTTCAATAGCAATAGTAAGGAATCAGAGGGTAGCATGCCAAATAGGAAAAGAAACCAAGATGAACAACTTAATTGCCACACTAGCAGCTATGGCAAATTCTTTTCACCACACTGATTTCTTCGATAACCTCATACACAGTCTCCACACAAAAGTTGCCATAAAAAATCAGCAAAAAGGATGAACACCTAAACAAACAAGACATAATCAGAAAAAATGAGTGATAAGGATAACATAAGAAAACCTCAATAGATCGTTAGTTTGAATAAAAGTTTCTCTTATTAATCATCTAGATACTGAAATATAAACGAACCATATCTATCTTGTCCCCTCAAAAGACATTATGTTGGGGTGTCCTGGTAACAATATATGCTTGTTCATTTTTCAGAAAAATATTCTCTGATCAGTGATGCAAGGTGTTACCCCTCATCTAGAAAAAAGGTGTTACCCCTCATCATCAAATGGTAAAATCTCAGAAGTCCTCAATGTTGAAATAGCAACAAAAGGTTGAACATAAAATGCAACTCCCCGAATTTGTGCCTGGCAAGGTAATACAACTTCTGAGAAAACTTAAAAACGAAGTAGTAAATACCCACCTGTCAAATGTTAAAGTTAAAAGTCTTCAAAAAATGATGAGATCACGAAGATCAAGAAAAAATCTGAACAGAATTCATTATCTTTCCAAGTGAATATAACACGAATTGCTCTGGGACAGTAGGTTAGTTGTTAACGTGTAACTATTGACTCCCATCTCTTTTCGTTTGATTTAGATATTACCAATCCTAGCTTAGCCTTTGTCCATTACATTAAAGCAAAGCATCCAGCGCCGAAAAGCCTCCTTAAGGTCGGGTAGAATCATTATCTGAACAGTTATATGAACCAACAAATGCTTTGACAAATATCCAATGATACCAAGAACATGAGCTAGTTGTTTCAAAAGCATAAATTCCAATGATAGCACGGAAACAGAGAGACAGCAATGCAAGTAATAAGACACTCCAAATCGAACACAATTGTCGATATTTTCCACGTAATTGATAGTACCACAAGCTTGTCAGCTAACCTGCAATAACTTCAAATCGAACTTGGGAAGCCCAAGTACCCCGACCGTAAGTGACCCAAAAAAGTTCCCCAACAATGCAGCCTCAGGCACCCCCAACCCCTGCACAAGCCCCGCAACAAGCCCTCCAAGAAAACTATCCCCAGCGCCTGTGGGATCAACCTGAATAGTTGGAAAAGGAGCAACCTTCTGTGCCCTGTCCTTCTCATACAACGTGCACCCTTCTTTCCCATTGGTCACCACCAAGCAGCAGCACTTCCTCACTTCCTCTACATCCAAATAAGGCGCCTCATCAGCCGAGGCCTTCAAGAACCTTATCCGAGGGAGCAATCGGTAGAACCCGGTTTCCCTCAAATCAACAAGCATTACCGTTCCATCGACCGAATCAAAAACCCGAATCAAAGCCTGGATGTCCACAAATACTATATCGCAAATATCAAGCAACTTTTCTAATGTTTCCGGCAAAATTTCGCCACCCACACCAACCGCCAACCCGAAGCTGAAATGCGAGTTTGGGAGATCAGAAGGCGTTATCGGGTTGCAGGCACAGACCCGTTTCAAGACCCGATCCTCCCGTTTGATCTCAGAGGAAAAATGGGCATGGAAGACGGTGGTTTTGGATGAGGGGCAAATTATTGGTGGGTGGGTGACAGGGTAGGAAAAATCGTTACCCACCTTAGAGACGTAAGTGGAGGAGATGGAAAACCCATCAAGGACGCCGGAGATAAAGGAGGCAGCACCGCCAAGTGACTCTGCTATCCCGGTGTCGTCTTTAATCAAAACATCGTGGCAATAATTACCTACAATTAGGCATAATGGGCTTCTATCCTCTATCATTTTGTCAAAGGGACGCCGCTGAATGGTTTTTCTCTTTTGGTGGGTTGTATAGGATTGGAATGGGTTAAGCCATTAAAGATGGGAAGAAAGGGGGTGTGGAATAGAGACAAAATGGGGTGTTGGTAACACTTGTATTCTTGCTTGCTGAGCGTGAAACGAATTGGAACGCGCGGCAGCACAGGAATTATCGGTACGTGTAATGGCACTGATGTGTGTGTTACGCAGAGGGGAATGGAAAGAGGGGAAGAAGAAAATGCCTTTCCCTTTCCTTCGTTCATACATTCGACTGCGAATCTCAGGAAAGCGATTTGATTCTGCGTTACTTAGGAAGACGAAGTTAAACGGCAAATTTACCCAGTTTTCCTTTAAAAAGTCTCAGCCCATGTTGTAAGTGGTTACAATTTTATTGGGTTAATTATTTGAATGTTCACTTAAGCCTCGTTGGATCTTCATTATTTTTTTCATTCACATTCTTCTGCTCATTTTCAATTATACAATTTTTAATAAAAAAATATTTTCCATCACATAAATAACTTTTTCTTATTTTTCAACCACATATTCCTTATCACATCAACCAAAAAAATACATTCTTGGAACAAAAATGTGCACCAAATAAGAACTAAGTATACAAAGTGTCACTACTTATCATCACTTGTTTGATCTAGATTCTTTCTAAAATACATTTTTCTCTCTTCTTTTCAATCACACTTTTTTGAATAAATTAATATTAAAAGCAAATTCAAGACTTTTTCTTATTTTTCAACAACACATTCTCCATCAATTTATTATTTCAAAATACATTTTTAAGAAAAAAAAAATTGAGTTTAAACATGTCCTAAAGTTAAAAATATATCTAAATGGATATTGAATTATGCACCATGTTATCTATCCATGACTTCAGTGGGAAAATCCATTATGTTCAACAAATGGCATCGACTCGAGCGATTGGTGTGTAACACGGTGCATAGTTCTGTAATCATTAAGACATTGGCGGATACATAAATTTTGAATTGGGGACACAATCAAATTTTCAAATCGAACAAGTTGGTAAAGAAAAAAACATAGTTTCTTCTTAACCATGATTCTTACAGAGAATGATAAACTTTAAGATACAAATGCAAACATAATATAACAATAATCAACTGTCCATTCTAGATAAGATATCTACTAATTGTCATGAGTACGTAGGTGGTATTTATAAGGAAAAACGACATTTGAATTTATTATGCCGTGTATTGGGAAAAAAAATATTGCAAAATGTTGAGATATATTATAATATGACATAAATTATGTTCTTGAGGACAAATATTTAATCAAGCAAAATGATCTTACCAAATTTGGCTTCATTTTTTAGGTGCACGATCGATGCAATTTCTTCAAAGATTCCTACACCCACAATCAGAGAGGGATTAAACTTTTGTTCTACCCTATGTTTATATATTGACTTGTTCTCAAGTTCGATTAGTAGAGACATTAAAGAAAAAAAACAATGAACATTAGATTTTCAGTAGATAAACGAATGGTGAGTTATAGAATGCAATAGCAAGCATAGAAATTACTTGAAAAAACAAGGCTTTTAACTACACACTTGGGGGGCCTAACCACAAGTTTTTATGCCTAAGGTAACTCGTGACATTATTGCATCATCCTCCTCTTTATAAATTATTTATAAATTTGTCAAACAAAAACTATCAATCAAAATTGAAACAACATAGCTTAATTACCAAAACTATAATGCAATAATTGTTGGGAAAAAAAAGAACCATCAAATTTTTTAGAATGATACTAAATTTTAACATAAAATAAAATAAATAAATATTAAACAATATTCACCGATATAAAATATTAGAATTATTCGAATCATTAGACGGTTTGTCCATATCAAAATTCTGCAAACAGCCCTAAAAGTAAAGATCGGAGCTAGACCACTCCATCAACAGTTCTACCGCATGCATCTCTGTCTTACTACAAGAGGGCAGAGTAAGTAGTAACAATTGACACAATTCAATTACCATTAAGATACAATTTTATGTTTAGTTATTAGGTAGTGGTAAACTTTTCAGACTATATTAAGCCCCTGTTTGGTACCGATTAAAATTTAGATTTTAATCCAAATCAAAGCCAACAATAAATTTTAACCAAATATTTTATGAGTCCACAATTTTTCAACTACACATTACATCAAATTTTATAAAAAAAATCTACTAAAATCTGATTTTAATCCCTATCAAACAATAGCTAATTGTCATCCTATAATTTTGCTCCACAACCTAACCAAAATAATTCTAAAATTGTCAAATTATATGATGACAAAAAAAAAACTCTCAACAATAACGAGAATAAGACTAAAAATTAACATTTTATTGAACTAAAAAGTTAACGAGATTTCATTGTAATATAATATATAATCACAAAGGATTTAGTCGGATATGATTGGATTATACAAATAAAATAAAGTGGCAATTACATGAAATTGGACATTAAGTTTGACATTTTTAAAAATCAAGTTTTGGGTTTATTTAATAAAAAAACAGGTTTTAATTTCACAATTAATATTAATAATAATATTTTAAATTCAATTAATCTATATACCCACCCTATCTAATTTATTTTAAATAGAAACTCTATCCAAACCCTAATCCATTTCATTTCTCCTCACTCTCTACCCACCGCCTCCACCCGTCGCGCTCCCCTCCCCCTGCTGCGAATCAGGCAGCATCGTCAAATATTGAAATTGGTGGAAAGGTGGAGAGCCTCGAATCCATATGTATAATTTTATCTTTTCTCGATATTGGTGTGAAGTTGTTTGATATATTTCCTGAAAGACACTCAAACTTGTAGATTCGTCGAAATGAAAAGAATTTATCATTTTGTGTTTAGCAGCGATGATTTTAATTATTATTTCACCCTCATGCTGGCTAAATCTTTTTGCTTTTTTCATTGAGGCCTATATCGTCGCAACTTACACCCATTAATATAGAAGGTGTTTTGAATGAATCAAGCACAAGGTTTGTTTCCTTTTTTCATATCTATTTCTGCATAAATTCTACAAACTGTAGACCCACCCTATATTTCTTTCTTGATTTCAGCAAAGATGCAATAATGGAGCCTGACAATGCTCCATTGACAATGTTTTATGCAGGTAGAGTTCTTGTATTTGATGATTATTCGACTGAAAAAGCCAGGGAATTCGTGCAGTTGGCTAGCAACATAAACTCCAATATCGCTACTGGCAAATAAAAAGTGATTCCTGACGTTGGGGTGGCCTCTAGCTCTGCTGCACAGGAATGGCGTCCACCACCACCCCCAAGCTAACAGTTCTGTTGAGGCTGGTAATTGGTGTTTGATATTTGGTTGTGGCGGCTTAAAGGAAGCAATTTGGGGGGTGTTTGCCGGCGTCGCAATTGGCTCGAAATTTGATCATTCTGTGACATGTGACCAAGTATTGGTGGTGCAATGGGGCGGGGATGGATGTTTGGGTGTATGTGACCATCTATATGGTAACTGTGACCTTAAAATTTGTTAACTTGTGATTGAAAATATAACATGTGATCAACAAATGTGAAATAATTTTTTAAATTGTGACCAATTAAAAATCTGTGACCTCCATAAAAAAAATATGTGACCTATAATTTTTTTTATCAGTGATCAATGAAGTCAATTGTGAATAGCTCAATTTTTTGATCTGTAACCTCGAAATAATCTGAGATCAATTAATTTAATAAGTTGTGACTGAAAATTAAATTTTTAACTACTTAATAAGATATCTGTGACCTCGGAATCGGAACAGTTGCCGAAATTAAGCCGCGGTGAAACGGTCACCAGAGTAGTCGTCGGAATTAAGCGCGGTCGGATAACGGTCGTCGGTAGCCAGAGTTGTTGCCGATTCGGAATAGTCGTCGTAGCAGTGGGGGCGGTGGAGGTGGGGTGGGGTGGGGTGGGTCAATTATATTATATTATAGTTAAATATTTAATTTAATAGATTAATTGTAAAATATAATTAATTAATTCATGAAAAAATCTGAGTTTGTAATTTAAATATTGGGGCCTGATTTTTTATTTCGTGAAAGATAATCCATGAACCATGAATTTTTCCCTAAAATAAATTGGATGAATTCATAACTTGAATACTTTGATATGTGAGAAGAAGAATACAACCCTTAATGACAAATCTCTTTGAGATTTTAGAATTGCAATTTCTTCAAGTCGAGAAAATTTGAGAGATGATGAAAAGTCCTTAACTTGCTATATGATCTTCTAAGTTGTGGTTCTCTCTTTTAACCTACAGTGGAGATAACCTCTATATAGTCTTCTAGAGACTTGGAAGTCATGCTTTGAAAATACCCATAATGCCCCTGCTTTTAAGTCGATGCATTCGTCGTGACCCACGACTAATCTGGACTTCACGTCCCAAAGTTGCCCTAGTTCGACCTCCAAATGCAATTCGAGGTCATAAGCTTCAATTCTTCAAAATTTGCAAAGTGTGGTCCCTTAAGTTTCAACTCTTGTCCAATTAATTTAGACCTCAGCCTTTGACTTTGTTCATTTCGATCCTCAAACTTCTAATTTCATTCAAATTGCTCCTCCAACTTTCTAAAACTACATGGATTGTTTTTGTATCTGGTGAATACATCAAGGGATTTCTTCATTATTTACTCAAATACTTTTATAAGTAGTTAAATTTGCATAAATTTTCACTTGATAGTATCCTTACCCAATCAAACATACTCTAAGTCACCCCATATTTGGTAAAAAGCTTCCTAAAATATGAGAAAATCGCAATTCGAATATTTTGACTTATGTGATAGTCGATATGATGCTATTAATTATTTGACTTGCATGAATTGGTATTTGCAAGTTCCACTTTAGAGGGATTGGATGTCTATGCATTTTTAATGGATTCAAACTAATTTTATTGTGTCATTGACATTGCACCTACTTATTTTAAAGAGTGGTTGATAAGAGCATGGTTAACCCTGAGCTATAAACTGTGAGAGAGATTTGACTATCTGAGATGTGGGATTGAAGCAATCAAAGTATCTTTAGAGTCCTATATTCATAGAAAATATATACTCCATCTTTGTTTGTGACTACGACAGACCCACAAAGGCACAAAATGATCGTGGGATCCTTTTGGCATCTATGCTATAAACTCAGAACAGACATTTCCATTCAGATCAACTGCGGAACTTCAACTAAGCGTTCCATTGTTTGCAGCTGGTCATAAGGAGCAATCTGCAAGAAAAACAACATACGAAA
The DNA here is from genome assembly GCA_019097785.1 of Fraxinus excelsior. Classification (NCBI taxonomy): domain Eukaryota; kingdom Viridiplantae; phylum Streptophyta; class Magnoliopsida; order Lamiales; family Oleaceae; genus Fraxinus; species Fraxinus excelsior. The sequence goes on from CM032630.1 coordinate 6,266,101, forward strand.
ATATCATCAGCACAAAGCTGAATACTGAAGTTTGCTCCGAGCTACCATTTAGTTGAACCTGAAACAAAGGCTCATCATGCTCATGCTCTTTCACATGGGATATGTAATGAAAACCAAGGACGGTATAAGCACCTCTATGTTCTCATTCTACTTATTCATCCGCCTGCATTTAACCGTGTCCAACATGCATAATTCTAAGTTACCAGAGACGATTTTGGGAGTTTATTATGTAATCTTGAGAATGAACTTTTACAGTAGAAGTTAATAAGTAGATTGAACTGTAGGACAATAAGATGCTAAGCAGCTAGAATCTCCTTGCACGAATTCCCTTTAACAAATAGTTTTTCGAAATATTGATCATTTACCAGCAGAAAATCAGAACAGATAATTGTACCTGGCTAAATCCGTCTGCCCACGTAATCGATACAGCATAATTTCCCATAGGCCGAATTTCTTCAGGCTCAATGTCCTCTGGAACATCAGCATACTCTAGTTTCTGCTCACCAGTCCATTCATCCTGTTTCGACCAAAAATGAAATGTCTATTAGCAAGGATTAAGAGCTGTACTTTGTCAAGGGTTCTCAAACCAGAAAGTAATTTTTTGTTTACTTTGGTTCCAAAGTCTAAATTCTAGCAACTTTTTTCCCATAAGTTGCATGACCTATATGCAGTGCTACATTACCAAGTTTTATGAATTTCAGCATGGCGTTTGACCATTAGCACGATACTCTATCAAATGAAACTAACTGTGGTGATGATAACTCAAGATATTTTGAGCACGCACACGACTGTTAGCTAAAATTAACAACTGTAAAGGCAGTAAACACATTTTCCGGCCTCTCCCAGTCTCCGTACAAATATATTATACCTTGTAAAGGCTCGTGACTAAATTTAGTCCAACAGCTTAGAGAGCATATCTGTGCTTTTCCTTTTTACAAAAATCTAGACTCCATATTTCAAAATAGAGCTGTTTCACAAATGACTTTACATTTGAAGTGATGCAGACAATCACTTCCCATGAGATTTTGGACAGATTGGCTGTTTCCCAAATTGGATATCCAAATCATAGTTGTCCCAGACTGTGAATCACATGAGCATATAAAGTGGCACCATAGATAGTGATGGTAAGATCAATTTTAATGTTTCCATAACTATTCTCAATATTTACGTACCATAAATTTTCGTACTTGTTACATTTTGCTGACATATAACTAACTGTTGACTTATTTTTTCTCAATGACTGAATTGCAAAGATTATTCCACTTACAACACTTTGAGCAGATCGATCATTTCGTCTAACAGTTGCAGGGTGCAAATAGAACTCTTCATCTGAATCGGGTACTTTCACCCTGATTGCCTTCATACCTTTATCATAAGCGACAGCAGTTGATACTGTACAAACAAAGATACTCTATAAGAAAGTCCACACCAAGAGTATAAACTTTAGATCTTCACAAATTTGAGCTGAATGTCAACCTTGGCTAATGATGGCTGGCTTAGTCCCATATACTAGCTTTAGGACTAAAGAAGCCTTGTACCATTTGAATATAGGTAGCACCTAAGTTTTCCTACATTTTGAATTAAAATCTATCCTCAGCTCAATAAAGAGAGAAGATTAAGCTACCTTGTTGACTGATCTTGGCACATTGTTGCACCACACTAATGCCCAACTCTTGAAATGTTCTTGCAACTTCACCTTGAGGATCAGCCACGACTTCCGGGATTCCACTATCTCCGGAAGCTGATAACTGTGAAGTGAAGGATAATACTCAAATACACATATTTATATTCCAATTGCAAATTCATATCCATCTTTAAGGATACAAAGAAATCTGAATATAGTGTAAAAAGAATAAATAAAATAGATATTAATTAAATGAAGGTAAAATAATTGAATCAGAAATGTAAATGTCCTTTTTCTCTCAATTAGAAATTAATTAATATGAATCGAGATCTTTTTTGATTACCTTCCTCGCGTATGTATAAGACCAAATCCATTCGATTTCTAAATAATTGAATCATCAAAAATTGGATCGTGAAGCACAATTAGATCTATTGTTTGGGGGATTCACATTAGTATTATCATGACATCATATATAACATATTTAAATAGGAAAAAAAAGAAAAAATCTTTTGTTCATTTACATCAATTGCATGCTTCCAAACGTCAAGTACCTAACGGCAAAAAATATTTTTGAAAGAAAATATGCACTTTACTTACAGTGCAAAAATTCTAAGTAACTGGTCAGGTGCAAAAGGATTTGATGAGAAAAAAGATAGTAGATAATGCTGCCTTAGACCATAAGAAACTTTTTCTCCGATCAACAGTTCAATGAAAAAAGCTTGTCTTCTTGATTTATAGTACAGTAGAATGAGAATAACCAAAGTTTATACAGACTGATTATACTGCTTAGATCTCCCAGTTAAATATGTATCTAAACAATGATCACAGCATATCGCGCATGGAACTTACAGTTGGTCTAATTGGAAGCTCAAAAAGATAGGGGATACCAAACTGTTCAACAACCTGCAGATGTGTATGTAGAAATGAGACAGAAGTTCAAATCTGCAGAAATGTTGGAAACTCACAGCATTCTTTGACATTGTTTTGTTACTATTATAAATGATTTATTATCATTGTCCATCTTTATGTAGCGAAATTTTCTGGTAGTGGCTGGAAAATGGGATAGGCAAAACAAAAATTAGACAAGAAAGCAGTTGGAAACCTGAGAACCTGACCCTCTACCAAATGGATAGTAACGTTTTCCATCAGCATCAAAGTGGCACATGTTTTCAACCACAGCTACACAAGGAACCTGTCAACACGATATACAATGAAAATGTCAACAACAGAACATTGTCTACTGGGACATAGCTCAAATGACAAACCTGCCTAGTACTATCCTAATCGATCTGTTTGTCTTGCACTGAATTCATTTAAAATGTCAAAAAATTTCAAAAATCGTCAGGAGAGCACATTAGAGAATATAAGAAACATGCCTTTAGCTTTGAAAACATGCGAACTCCTTTGGCAACATCTATGAATGCTAGCTTCTGAGGTGTGGTAACAATGACAGCAGCAGTCAATGGAACGACCTGAAAGTGGAAATCAAGAGTATCACTTAACAATATAGCTATATTTGTAGGGGACTCCGCTGAAAAGGCTAAAGGAAAACATCTCATCAAATAGGCATCAAAACAATACCTGGCATAAGGTGAGTTGAATATCACCCGTCCCAGGGGGCATGTCAATAACGAGGTAGTCCAATTCTCCCCTATATAGTAGCAACAATCATGTCAAAGCCACATCCATCTCAGAAACTGTGTTGACTGATAAAATTGATATCAATTTCAGAATAGGGGTATGTCAAGAAAGGCAATCAAACAAAGCAACATAAACTCAGAATATTCGACCATTGTGATAAAATCGATATCTAGTGAGCATTTGATATATCACTAAGAAACGATCTTCATATATGAGTATTTCTGGACTTTGCCCAATTGACAAGGTGCTTTAAAAGTTACCAAGCGTAATTATATCATGGACAATCAAAAAAGAAATGGTTGACAGGATAAATATCCCAATGACCAAGAACTATCAATAAAATCCTAAAAACACGATTCACTATAAATTGTATATTGTTACTTGAACTTTTTGATTCACGTAGGAAACATGTCATACCATTCAGTAGTAGTCAATAGTTGATTGATGACCCCTGAAACCATTGGACCTCGCATTATTGCACGTCCTTGCCCAGCAAATCCAAATGATACCAACTTAACACCCAAGTATTCGGTTGGAATGATGGTTCGCTTCTCCGGATTCTATAATCTCTCTTTCAAGGATTAAAAAGTGATTCAATGAATTGCAAATATTTTGGACAAAAACTGAAAGATTACCATTTCAAGTAACTGGTTTTCTGGGGAGACCATCGTTGGCAAACTAGGGCCATACACATCAGCGTCGAAAATCCCAACTCTTGCACCCATACCAGCCAAAGTGTATGCAAGGTTCACAGCTACTGTTGATTTTCCCACCCCTCCCTTCAATTATAGGAGTATTAATATATCAAAAGAAAGTTTTGGTCTGGTTCCAGGAAATTAATGAACATTAAATGACACTCGATAACATACATAAAAGCAGGGCACTAAAGGGATAAAAGGTTTATGAGTTTTGGTTCAATACCTACAGTCACAGTAAGAAGCCAATTCGCTATATTTCAGACCGAAAATATATATAAATGTATGTATATATTTATATGCGCACATGTGGTGTTATAGCAGAACATAACACAATTATACAATATGACGGGTTAGTAGTGATGGAACTCTGCTGCCACTCCTTAAGAGCATTGTTAGTTCTCTCCAGGCCAGGTCTCCACTTCACAAAGTAAAGCTTATAGTTTTCCCTCGTGAAACAGTGCAGGAAAATACGAGAATCCCAGGATAATAAAAGGTATGAACTAAATTTTCTTTTCCACAAACAACCAGGACAACAAGACAAAAAAATGCCAAGATTTAATTCCTAAAATGACAGAAAATGAGATTCACAGTGAACAAGGTAGATGATCATTGTGCACTGCATGATACTCATTAATCCAAAAGGTAAGGTTAAATGGGGAAAAGAAAATAAAGCAAATATCAATGTTGGAAAGAAAAACTTGTTTTGGTAACATATCTCGAACTTACTTTAGAACATCTTACGCTGATACAGAACGAAGAGAGTCATCAGGTATTTGATAATCATACCTTGCAACTTGAAACAGCAATGATGTTCGATATTGTTCGCAGATTTTCTGGAAGGTTCCCCGCATAAACAGGTCTTGCTGGTCGGGCTGACATTGTAACACTTACCCTTTTGACCCAGGGAAGTGCTGCCACCACCTCATTAGCCTGCTTCTCGAACTAGAGATACAATTTTTTGATGGCATTAGGTATGTTGCAAATGTACTCAAAACAACATCATCTCTAAACAAACAAAACTTCGTTAGTCTCTGTGCAACGTGTGCAATAGAAATTAGTTTGATAATTTGCCATCCAACAGAAAAAAGTGAGAAGAAAAATATAGTAATCCCCTGGGTCTTTTGCATATTATTGAGTAACGGACAAAGCTAAAGTAAAGAATTAGTTAAAAAGGGTATGTACCACTTGATACACACATCAAATCTTGATAAAACAATGGTGATGGTGACATTTACCATGTCCTTGATTGGACATGCTGGTGTTGTCAGTTCTAACCGAAAAGAAACCTGAGATTCAAAGTATAAAAGTTGAATGAGGACATCAGTCATCATGTAGTTATTGTGGACTCATCACATCAAATTTCTAAACAACCTCTCCTAGTGCCTTGTTCACATTAAGGTCCTTCACAAATCCACAAGAGACAATGTCTGTACCAAAGTCTGGATCTATGATCTGAGACAAGGACTTTAGCACATCAGTCTCAGCTGTTTGACTTGATACTGCTGAAGCAGAAGCTGCAATTAAAATTTTGATAAGAAAAACATTACATAAAAGAGTAAAAGCCAAAAATTCTGCCTTGATGACATATAGTGTGGGAAAGATAATATGTTATGAGTATCATGGCTATTTCTTATTGGTCTGCATGACTCACAAAAAATGGTAAGATGGATTAACCACAAGAACATAATCAAAATATTTCGCTCTCCAAGGATATTTAGTTTAATGGTTTTACAGAAACAAGCACAAGTACTGGGCTACTACGTAGCTATTGGTCCGAATGACTTAAAAAATAAAAATTGTAGTAGCTATTGCTTAATCACATAAATGTTGTTACAGTATGATGCTCTCCAAGGGTATTTACAGTAAGGATTACAAAAAAAATAGGGATAGGTACAGGACTCGTAACATTATTATCAAAATCTTGGTCCAGCTCTAAGAATCTTGCAATCCAAAAATATCAAACCAACTCTGATTCCAATCTAGATTCCTTAGGATCTTAACTTTTTCATTGGACATTTAAAATCATACAAACGAGTTTGTGATAATTCTTTCAGCCTTTCATAACTAGTTCCAACCATATTCCCTTGTTGGTAAGATAACTGGGAACTTAAATTTTTACTCAGAAATAGCATTCTGTTTCTATGCAAAAATTTCTAACAAGATTGGGAACTTACTGAAATAATTTTTCTAACTTAGAACTAACATTTTCTTTAGGAAAATATTTATATACACTTCTAATTCAAGCCTATATGCGTATTTCTCAAATGTAATCTCATTCGTGTGAATAGAATTTCCACCTTCATCTAGTTACAACCTTTCCAAAAAAATTCATTCGAAATGCAATACCGTCCAGCAGCAGGATTTGGAAGTAACACCCATATTTATTTCAGTAAACAGAGGAAACTAAAGACTAACACCAAAATTGAATTTGTGAGGAAGAAAAAATTGACTTAACGCCAATTTTCCTTCAAATCTTGTTTTGAGCTCTGCCGTAGAAGCTCATACAAACCTTCAAACTCGTAAGGAGATTGAACACGAAATATTTTCAAGTTACACTCTTGTTTAGTGCTCTGCAATAACAACTCAAAATTGTCTTCATATTGCAGTCAACCAGTATATGAAACTTGTGCATATAATCCAATTGCATTTAGTCAAATTCTAGAAATGGGTTTTCATTATTACTTAAATTGAATTAGTTTGGAAGAAAAAGTCCACCTTGAACAGAAGCAGCTTTAGGTGTGATTGAGCTCCACGCAGAATCTTTAAACGAAACCCATGCATGCCTTTCATTTCCTTGAGATGGAAACAAGTAATTAACAGGAGATCGAACAAGAGATTCGTCGACTACTCAACATATATCGATCAGGAACTAAGAAATATGAAAATTCATGCATAAAAAAGGAGTTTCAATTCAATATATGTGATGTATAAACATACACATAAAGCAAAACTTACTTCCTCTGGGTTGTGAACTCGAGAAATGAAATGGCAAGGTGGACGAGGATGGAGCGCGAAGAAGCTGCATTTTTGTGCATACAAATGTGTGTGTTTTCTCGTTCTTAGTGCACGCGTTTGTGTGGAAGGAAGGAAGAAGGTGAGGTTTTCTGAGCAAATATTTTGAGCCTCATGTCTCATATCTCATTTTCAGAATGGGGTAAATACACATTTGGTCCTTGTAAAGTCGAATTTATTCTAAATTAGTCCCTAAAGAAATAACCCTTGAAAATAAGCTTCAACATACTTTTAATTTAATTTTCTAAATCTAAAAAAGTTTTAAAAAAAATAAAAATAAAAAAGGCTCTCCACAGCTAAACTCACCCTCTATTTGTATTTTATATTAAATGTACTTAATAAATTAAAATTTTCAATGCTCGACTTTGAATATTTTAGTTAATAAATTATATCATTTAAAAGATATTTGAAAAGGATGGAAAAAATAACAAATTGTTATAATGTAAAATAAAAAGCTAGTTGGAATGTGTCAAAATTTCATTCTTTACATTAAAAGACTATTTGTATTATTTAGGAGATGATCCTTAAAAAAAAAGAGTATCTTGAAGATACTAAAATAGTGTCAATTCGATCAATTTGTTAATTAAATTGGCGTGAAATCTTGGGTAAATCATAAAAGTGGTCGTGTACTAAGTACTACCACATAAACCCTGAAACTTGTTTTTCCTGCAATTAATTTTAAGCTTATCGAAATTGATTTTAGAATCCTAAATAGACCAAAACGTAAAATCAATCGAGAGGAAAAAAGTCTCTGGGTTTTGTCATTCTATTTTTAGCATTGATAAGGTCGTGTTGCAACGAAAATAAACACAACTACTTCACGATCTAATAATGTAATACAGTACTAGGGGTGCTATAACATCGATTTATGTGGTTGCAAGTGATTGTGTATCTTAAAAGCAACTCATTCCCTTACTTTTAAGATGTTTTATCAATTAGTGACGCTTGTATGTAGTCTAGATTGGTACAATATTATTCTTTACGATCTATATAGAATTTTACTTAATTTAACTAATACGTTGATCAAATCGAAACTATTAGGAAACTTGTATGATTGATTTAGAACATGATAAATATTAAGAACTAAATTAAATTTTTTTATAATTTCAATGACCAAATGTATATGTATGTTAACCATTTGGCTAACATTATAAAAGAATTAAGGTATTGATTTTGAAAAATTAGTTGCTACCAAGAAGAAGAAGAAGAATGAATGGATTATAATCCCTCATTTTTCCTTATAACAAAAATTGGTACATCCCAAAGTGGTAGAATGGATTTGTTTAAATCCTTATATAATAATTATGAATTTAACATGAATAAATTCGAATGCACACTTATTAGGTTGCTGAACATACTTAAGACTGTTAAGCTCAATATTTATATTTGTAGTTCGCAAATCTTAGTCATAGATTCCTCTAGGGAAGTCTAGACAATTAAAGTGAATAAGGACAATATCAAATATAATGATTTTTATTATCATTTTGGAATGATAGGTCATTGGAAAAGAAATTGCAAGACTTATATCTACTTCATTAGTTGCATGAGTATTGGATACCAGATATGAAACTAAACAGAAGTAGATCGCTACAAAAAAGGAGAAGTTGACCTTCACGTTGAAAATGAGCAAAAGTTGCTGCATTGCCTGTATGAACTACTTCTTGCCTCTGCATTTAGGCTTAATATTAGAATTAGAGAAATGTTGTTTTGTTCTTATCATTACCAAGAGCATTAAATAAATCTCATGTTTGGATATGAATTATTTTAATGTTAAGGACAATTGTTGTTCTTTTTTATCTTGATAAGATCTTAATGATTATGGTAAATTATAAAATGACATTTATATTCTAAATATTGAGTATTCTATAATGAGTATAGAAATTGAAAAAGCATAAAATAATAATCTAAATAACACTTATATCTGGCGACTGGCATTGCAGATTTGGTCACATAAATGAGAATGCAATTCCAAATTTACATAAAAATGTATATTTGAGTCAAATAATTTTGAATCATTTGACAAATGCGAATCATGTCTATTAGGCACAGTGACTAAGTTTCATTTTAGTTGAAAAAAGAGAAAGATCTGTATAATTACTGGGTCTAATACATAGTGATGTATATGGACCCATATCAATTAATATCAGATGGAGTTTCTTTTATCTCATCACATTTACTGATGAAAATTTTAGAAATGATCATGTATATTTGATGAAACTCAAGCATGAAACTCTTGAAATGTTCAAGAGATTTAAACTAGAAATTGAGAAACAAATATGTATATATATATTCTCACACTAAGATCTGATTGATGTGGAGAATATCTAAAAGTCAGAATTTTAGATTATCTAAAAGAGAATGTGATTTTCTCACACTGGATTCCTCCACATATACTGCAACATAATAGTGTATCCGAAATGAGGAATCGTACACTATTAGATATAGTGTAACTAAGAACAAACCATGCAAACATTCCAAAATTGTTTTGAGGTCATACACTGATTGTCACGTGCTACGCATTAAGTCGTGTCCCATCTAAATCGGTTGACAAAAACTCCTTACGAGTTATGGAAAGACAGAAGGACCAACTTTTCTCATATGAAAGATTGGACTGTAACACTTATGTGAAGCGCATTGAATCGGATAAGTTTGAGACTAAATTCAACAAATATATATTCGTGGGATATCCAAGAGACAATTGGATATCAATTCTACAACCCCGTTGAGAAGAAGGTGTTCATCTCAAGACATGTCATACTCCTGAGAAAGTGTTTATTCTAGGAGATGACGGTAGGAGCAGAATAAATCTTGAAGGAGTTCAAGAATTCACAAATATAGTTGACCAAGTAGATGAACCCGAGTCTGATCTCAAACCTGTTGAGGGACATACTTTTGATCAGGAAGTGGAGACTTATGAGGACACGTTAGCTCCATGTAAATCTTGTAGGCTCATTCAACCTTCTGGAATGTAAGAATCCATGATTACTAATTAGGCATTACTAATCGAGGATGATGAACCTACTAATTATGTATAAGCAAAGTCAAGTGTTGACTTGCTGAGATGGCAGAGGCTATCTGATATGAACTTAATGTGTGTAACCAAGGTTTTGACCTTGGTCAACCTGTTTAATGGATTAGAACCCATAGGTTGTAAATGAGTTTACAAGAAAAGTTCAATATTAATTGAAGCAAGTCTTTTGGAGCTGAAATTTTCGATTTGATATAAAAGTCAAAATGTTTGATTTTATCAAAAATAAAGATGAATTGTGTGTTTACAACAAGATAGTGGGAGCATTGTCGCATTCCTAATATTATTTGTATGAGACATATAACAAGAAACGATATCTTTATATTTCAATAGTGGTTATCAAATAACTTTTCCGTGATAGATATGAGAGAAGTAAGTTGATCTATAGAGATAGATCTAAAGATTGCTTAACTCATCCCAATCTATATAGATAAAATTTTGATAAGATTTTATATGGAGAAAATGAACTGAGAGTTGATGGGTACTCTGATGCTAACTTCTAGTCAGACTAGAATGATAGCATATCTCAATTAGGATATTGGTTTACTCTTAAGCGGTGTGTTGAAAAGGTTCCAAACCGAAAATAACCGTTGATTCAATAATAGAAGTCTTATACATCATTGCTTTAGAAAGCAACAAAAGTTATAGTCTGGATCAGGAAATTCAACATTGTTGATCACATGCTTCTGCTTGTGATAACAATGGAGTCATCGTGCAAACGAATGAACTAAGGTCTTGTCGATGATCCAAACATGTGTTAAGACGGTATTATCTCATTAGAAAAATAATACAATGAAATGACGTAAAGAAATAACGAATTCTCACAAGTTATTAAATTTCAGATCCATTGACAAAGAATTGTTGCAACATAACCATATCGTCATGTAAACTCTTATGGTATAAGACACATAGTGATTGGATCTAGTGTAAGTGAGAGTTTGTAAGTGTTATGCCCAAAGTTCAATCAACTTTGGACATAAACACTTTTAATATATATAATCGATGCGTAATTATGACAATATATATTATTTAATTAAATTAATATTCTAATAAATTAAATAATAGAATCCGTAGATCCAAGTCTTGGTGATTTGTTAATAACAAAGAGTTGTGATTGTGAAATACAAATTACACATGATTCAATCTTAACTCGTCCATGGTCGTATGTAATAACGAGATACGGATATCGTTATTATGGATAGACTATCACGTGTGACATTTCTTACTTATGAAGTAAGTAGCCGATCTCACAAGCTAAAGTGTGGTGACACTTGAATAAACATGTGTATGTTTTGTTATAGAACAAAATATTGGAGACCCACTGAGAGATTCCACATGGATAACTTTCTGAGTGTCAGTGGTTAATCTCTAACATTCGGTAGTGAAATTGGTCATTTGACTTGATGTCATCATATTGCCTTATATGAGGACAGTCATACTTTGGTGATATTGGATGTTGCTCTGCCAATGGTTGCTATTACGACATCATTCGGGTATGTCAAGAATCATATGAAAGTTGTGAATGATCAATAATAGATTCGTCACTCTTAGATAATAAGAGATTATGATATACATTTTATCCAGTTAAATTGATAATGAAATCTTTGGCCAAGGTGAACTAATAAGTCGAAAAGAAGTTTTCGACTTACATTGACTTAACAGTGGGATAAAAGATATGATCGATAATTGAGATTGACATATATCCATATCTCATAATTGATCGGATCATATTGACAAAAGAATTATAATTTCACGGTAAATGAACAAGTTTGGTTTCGTCATACCACGTCACATTTTCCGTCACATGTATTGCCCTAACACATTGCAAGATGTCAATTTGGGACGACAGATGTGAATTGATGATAAATTAAAATGAGTATTTTAATTTATCGATTTTGATTAGATCAAAATAATAATTCATGTCGTTAGGCATCATGATTGAGAACTTAATAAGTCACACACAAAGAGAACCAGAAGAATGAGATTTATCAATTAATTAATTGACAAGTGTTGGATAATTAATTAATTAGGTTGCTTATTAATATGCCCCAATTAATTAATTGGATTAATTAATTCATGGATCAGATTTAATTAATTTGATTAATTAAATATTAGATCGAGTTAAGTTTAAGAGATGGGTCGAGCATACTTGGACTTATATTAATAGGCTGCTAGGCTTTGAAAAATATATGAAAAATTCATTATACTTACTAGCACAAGAAAAAAATTTCTAACTGTCATTCTTGTTCTCTGTGTGGATCACCATTGGAGTTTGGACAATTGGACAGCTTAAATTACAGATTGGGATCATTCGAGTTCGAGAATTAGCAAAAGAGTTTGCACAATTCATCAAATGTACAATTCTTATCACAGTTTCTATTTAAATATAGGAATCGAAATTACTTTATTTTCGATGCGCATGATTAAGTAGATTTCCAACAATTATTGTATTATTTTTCTCCCTTGAAAATTGAAATATTTTGAATGCATTTAATTATAGAGAGTAAAAAATTGAAATACTTTGAATACAACTTGCACTCTATTTAAAAATGTTAATTTAGATAGTCTTTTAGAGTATGATTTTAATGATTAGCACTTTAAAATATAGAATATCTTATATTTGAGGAATCTCATGAAAATGCTCTTACGTTGAGAGTTTATTCCTTTAATCAACATGAGGTACTACAAGTTTTTGCACATTCTTTTCTCGATTGGAACTGAGCTCCTGTCTGGGAGAGCTTTTATAATCCAGGAAAATTGTTTTGTTGATCGTTACTTTCCAGCAAAAGGGTCCCACACAGAGATAGAAAGTCAAAAAAATATGGCTGCCTCATCTTCCAACGGTCTGAAAAACAATTAAAATTGACTAAAAATGAACTTAAGACAGAATCTAAATCAAAAATCTTACTTCACTTCCCACGTTTTCTATTTTGAAACCTTCAGAAATAATTTGAACTTGCGTACCTTAGATCATTTGTGAAGAGTTGGTCGTTGCCTTGATCGAATTTGATGGAACATTAATTTAAATCCTCTTACGGTTTAGCCTTTGCTATGAAACCATTCTGTAATGCGCGAGTTCTCAATCTTGAGTTAAGTACTTGTTACCCCCTTTGAGTTCTCAATCTTAGAGTTAATTACTTATTACCCCTTTTGTCTCATTTATATAGGCTAACTTTTCTTATTTTTTTGTCTCAATTATATAATTTTATTTCTTTATTAAAAATGTTTTATTTTATTCATTTACTAATATATTCGTATTTAATTTGCCTAGTCATAACCAATTTTCCTCACTTAATCTTGAAATTGTACAATATAAAGATACATACTTCTTGAAAATTAAATAATTCAATTTTTTTTACTATTTCCAATAATAATTTATCACTAGTTGTTGATAATTAAATAATGGTAAATTAGAAAAAAAAAATTGACAAAAATTGTCTATTCAATAACATTAAATAAGATTTCTTAATTGTGTGAGAAGCAAAATCAATCTATATAAATGAGACAGAGAGAGTAATATTTAGACGTTCTTAGGGTTGCCGAAGATACCGTAAGCTTAAGAATTTGGTGCAAAAAACGCATTCTTCTTAAAGTTTAGACAAGCTTAGCAATTTGTCATAATAATTTTATTTTTAATACCTAATATGTAGACAACTTCAAACATTACAAACCATAATTCTCATAATCTTTTATTTAAGAAACAGTTGAAATAATTTATCAAAATCTATCTTTCATATAAATTAAAAAATATTTTCTCATAAAAGACACGTCAACACAATCGATGCATCAAATAGTAAATCTCGGCCACAACATTACGCTGAAAACACCTACTAACTACTTTTGTAAATTATAATGTTAGTAATGTGCAACTTATACTTAAAAACATATAATTCAAATTATAATGTTTAGTAATGTGCTACATATAGCTAAGAATAATGATATTCGTAATGAAAACTATCAATAGTCATCCTACATGACATAAATGTAACAATTTGTTATTTGATGTATTAATGTGACAGTTAATTTTATATTTTAATGAGGAAAATGAAAGGCCATATAACGCCCAACTCCATAACATATGATTTTGATTCTTTATTTCTGCAGTGTTTTATTATCGGTAGGTTACCAAACAAACCTTAACTTTGTTCGGAAATTTGTATAATTCGGATAAGACTCGAACATTCGTCAAGTTTAATAAAGTGAAAAATTCATATTTCAGGTGTATAGTTTACACAAATTCAAAAGTCGGGTAGATAGTTTAACAATTCAAAACTCGGGTATTAGGTAATTAATTAGATCATAATTATACAATTAATGATCACATATACATAATTATAGGTCACAATTTATTTATTGGTCACATATTATTAAATTAATTAGTCACTGATAATATTGAGGTCACAAATTCAAAAAATTATAGGTCACATTTAATTTCTTTGGTCACATATTATTTGTTAATCACATATTGTCAAATTTTTAGGTCACAGATAACCAAATACTTGGTCACATACCACTGTCATTACTACTTCAACCACTTTTGACCACCCTCACCTCGCAACTGCCATCACTACCACGGCCACCAACAAACTCACCACCCCCGCATCCAACCACACACTATCACCACCACCACCACCACCAACAACAACAACAATAACAACAACCAAATTCGAACCCACCACATCTGCGCCGTTGCCACCACTCCACCCACAGCCATTTTCTCCAACTTGCTCTCATCCACCCTCCACTCTTCTAGCTTCTTCTTCGCGTTCACGTGCCTCGGTCTCCACACACTCATATCCCTACAAGCATCAAAATTGTTCGTCTTCTTCTGTCCCACCTTCGTAGCCGCTCCCCTAAGGAATGACCTAAACCTTTCTTTCCCACCTCTGAGCCGCAACAACAAATGCACCACAATCAAAAAATTCCGAGACCCATCTGAAGACTTTTTGGGCAAACTTCTCTCGTGGTACCGACTAATAAAATATCGATCTTGAGGCAATTGGGAATCGGATCGAAATCTAAATCTATGGTTTTGGGGAATTGGATATTCTCGTCAGAACCCAAATTGAGATCTAGAGTTTGGTGGTCATTGAGGATGTGGGAGTTGTGGGATAGGAGAAGTTGAAGATAGGAGGGAATAGAAGTAATACTCTGGATCTGGTTCTTGAGGGTTGGGACAAAGATTGAAGGGGTATTGAAATTCAAGAATTTGTGCTTTCCATCAAGAAATTTGACAAGAACTTGATGGATTCTAGATTCAACCACCTCCATTTGCTTGAAATTTATGGCTTTGATCGGCTTATTAATCATAGCAGCAAAGATCCACCACCCCAACAGGTGCTCTAAGTGGTGGTCTTGAAGGAGAAAATTTCAGATCAAGCTGCTGCGCTTCTGCCTTGATTGTCGCCGTAAGTTCAGTGGTGATTGTTGATGTGGACGGTGGTCTTCAACGGTAGGCGATGGTCGACAGTGGGTAGAGGTGAGATTTACAGAGATAGGGAAGGGAAGGGGAGAGGAGGTGTGAGAGAGGGAATGGGAGGGAGTTGAGAGTGATAAATTAGGGTTAGGGTTTTAACTGATTTTTGAATAATGAAACTTGGTCCCTGATTTTTTAATTTCAATCTTCAAACACTTGAATTATGTAATTTCCCATTTAATAAAAGCATTTGACATTTTTCTCACGATCGAAAAATCATGAAATTAGTACCATTAAACTCCTTAAAATTTTCTCCTTTCATGCGTCATAATATAATGCTCGAAAACCTCGATGAACATGATACGGTGCCGACTTTGGAAATTTTGAGGCCATAGACGAAAAATTATCATGAGGCCTCTACACGTATATTTTTACGAGCGTATTAGCATTAAACGTGAATGAATTATACATTTTTTCTCATTAGAACTATGGAACCCACTCACCATTTGATTCGTTCTACAATCAATTTTCATGTTTAAGAACGAAAAATCATATTTACCCATTAAATTAAAATATTTTATGATATACTACAAAAAAATTTATATATCATATATAATACGTATTATATTAAATAACACAAAAATATCTTATTGTAACTAATTAGTCTTCTTGAAATTTCTAAATTTCTCAATTCCTTCAACTACCCGTTAATTAATCTTGAAATGTTTTAATAATCAAGCTAATTTATTTTATTTTTCTTTATTAAAAATTATTTATTTTCCCTTAAAAATTAAATGTACTTTCAGAATAATACAAAGGTGGGTGCTAAAATTGACATTAAAATTTATATTAGTACGAGGTATAATTTGCACATTTCATAAGGGATAATTCTTTTGGGCTTGCAAATATATTTTGAGGCCCCCTTATACCTTGAGGCCCAAGGCAACTGAGAATTGGGCAGTGGGCTTGAGCCAGAACCGGGCCTACCAAGAGGTCCCTTGTATGATATAAAACTTCAAATAGTTCATGAAAATATCCTAACTGAACCAAACATGTTCCCTTACATAATTTCAGCTAGGGGTGGGCGTGGATTGGATTGGGTCAGTTTTTGTCCCAACCCAATATTGTCGGTTTATTCGAAAGCCAACTCATGTAAATGTTGAAACACTACCCAACTCAATCCAATTACATGTCGATCGGTCGGTTGGGTCGAGTTGGGTTGGTCGGTTTGGGATATAGTTTTCAAACAAAACAAGAAGAACATGGGGGTTTTAGGCACTATGGAACTCTTGTCTGATCTGCTAAGCAGTACTAAACAGGACAAGAAAAAGAAGCAAATGAATTCTGTATTTCTCAAAGTAGAATGGATTGCGAAGGCTGTGCACTTAAAGTCAAGTAGGCACTATTTGCGGTAAAAGATAACAATTATCATTATATATTTCTTCATGTCTAATTCTCACGGTTAGCTAGGTATGGTGGACTCGACAATCTTATCCATTATACTATCCAATATAGGAATTAATATTGCAGGGGCGAAATCTGTGGAGATCGACTTGAAGAACCAAAAGGCATCAATAACTGGTTTTGTTGATCCAAAGAAGGTGTTGAAGGCTGCTAAAGCAACTGGCAAAAAATCTGAACCATGGCCATATGTAACATACACAATGATAGCTCACCCTTATGTTGCTGGAGTTTATGACAAAAAGGCACTTCCAAATTATGTTTGAGGAACTCATGATCCAGTAGTTGCCACTCTTAACCAATTGAAGAACAATACACCCTCATGCTTAGTGATGATAATCCAAATGCATGCTCTGTTATGTAATAGAGATTAAGCCAGAAATTAATGACCTTAATCTTTCTTTCTTTTGTTTAATTTCTTGTGATTCCGTAAAAAAAATCCGAAGAGATGAAATATATATATAAATGTCTTACTTTTATACCAATTTTTCGGGTTGGGTGGTTTTTGGTCGGGTTGGGTGGGTAATCCATAACTCGACTCGCCAATTAAAGTAGAACCCGAACCCACTAAGAAAATGAAAAAAAACAAAACCAACCCAAACCGATCGGTTCGGTCGATTTTTGCTCACCCCTAACTTTGGCTTTAGAAATATTATTTGACTTGAAAATAATCAATTCATAAAATTTCCTAAAATATGCTCTTAGTCCCTCAAGTTTACCAAAAATGCACTGTCTTCAAACTTACTAAATTTGCAATAATGCTTCTAAACCTTCAATAATAAAACAATTTCATCCTCAAAACTATAGTATAATCCAAGTCCGGGAATAATAAACCTTTGTCTGGGAGCCATTTTGAAGCAATTTTTTAGCCAAAATAATATCGTTACACAGTGTTTCGTCGGAGAGAGGCTGTTATTTTTACTAAATTAATTGAGATTACCAATGTGCCCTCCACATAAAATTCATTCTCCCTTTCAAAATGGCAATTTCGATAATTTGCAATATGTACAGTCAATAATTGGGAATTGGCATTTGTACAGAAATTAAGCAACAGAAATGCAACAGAAATCTCACAAAGGGTGGGCCCAACTGTATATTTAAAAAAGTACGAGAGCCCCACATGTTGTGAGAATTCTGGCCCCTTTCTGTGATTTTCCTTTCTGTACGTGCAGGATTGTCATCAATAATTACTGCAAAAGTGGACCCCACCTACCTGTCAAACAGTAAAACAAAATGTATTAAAATATTACCAACATGGATTTCAGACACAAGCTTAAAAATGTAGGTTTTCCTAAATTACAAATTAATTCCTTAACTTTTTCAAATTTTACAATTAAGTCCCAAATTGGATTTCTATCAATCAACGAACTCATACCATCACTAAGAAACCTAATTTCATCATTCATTCAATAAATCTTATTTTTCAAATTATTTTTTATCTTGATTCCTCAAGTATTAAAAAAATATAATTTGGTACTCTAGATATCAAACTTTACACTTAAGTCCCATAAGAAATACGAGGTTTTACCCAATCACTTAATACCATTTATTTTACACCTAGAATATTGCTCACCATCAATCTTCTTGATGAGTAACATTATTCTGCCCACTAGTTAAGATAGACATTATCTTGACAAGGAATAGCAACATCTACACAACTTTAGTAGTCGGTAGGAGTCAATCATAAGTACTATTATAGGGGGGCCTTGAAGTACTATTGAAGATATATAGGAACTGTTTGAGCCGGATTAAAATCTGATTTTAATTTAAGTCAAAGTCAAACAATCAATATCAATCACATATTTCATGGACCCCACGTTTTTTCGACCATACATTTCAAAAACTTCTATCACAGTCCACTAAAAATCTGATTTTATTCTACACCAAACATCCAAACATGTCGTCGAAAAATTGATAAACGAATCTATATAGTTAAATTTAATTATTGACTAACTTAAAACTTTTTTTGTTTTTTTTTAACATGTGACAAAGAAACTCTTTTAATTTCTCGTAAGAATGAAAAAAATACATTTTAATGCAACTGCATGCTGCTAATGCTTGCTAGCAAGGTTCATAACCATGTGGAGCCACAATTGCATGCATAAGACGAATAATCCTTTAGCTTTTTTATTTTTTGTCTACTGTAGATTAGAGGCACCATCACATGGACCAACCTGGAGAAAATAACATAATTCAGCCATCCAATAATGAAGCTGCAGACGTATACTTCAATAATGAATAGAACTCCCCTACCCCTCACTATCCTAGACTGAGATCTACTGTCCGCCCAATTGTAAATTGACAAATTTTGGAAGAATAATAAAGTTGTCATCAATTTTAATTTTCCGTGATATGTCAATTTGTAATTGGGTGGACAGTAAATTGAATAGCATATCTCAACTCCATTATCATTGATACAATATACTTCATCTACTACTGTCAATGAGCTTAATTTCAGCAACATTTCAATAGGATTACTTAGTGATGTTGCAGCAGACATTAATGAGCCACCCATTGCATTTCATCCACAAGATTAATATATGTTTTCCTAAGATGACCTAATTTGTGAAAATGAACAGGTGATATTAAAATATTTGTGGATTAGTCTAAATTATAGGTACTGATGAACTTGCTTAGATTCCTCCACTCATGTGTGTTCTACTTAATTGCATGATAATTTATTCAATAGATACAAGTGTGAACTGTGGAATAATGCAAAGGTTTATTCTTCTTAGAATAAATAATAGCAGTAAAAAATGATACATAATGAAAATATGAGCAATCTTGAATTCCAAAAGATAAGAGGTTGTTCTCTTTGTGTTTCAATTTTGTATTTTGAGTTTTGAATTCGTTTTGGATTTTGTGTTCTGAGTGTCTATTTTGAAATTGTTGAAAATGTGTTCTTTTTGATATTTTGAAAACACCTAAAACGTGTTTTGAAAATTTTGGCTTAATTATAAATGAAAACACCCAAAACGAAGTTGTCGTTTTGAGTTTTTTTTTTTTTTTTTTTTTTTGGTAAATTTTTAATTTTTTTCAAAAATGCGATTTCGAAAATAGGAAAGAGAACACTTTTTCACTGTTTTGAAAAATCAAAAACAGAAAATGATTTGAACAGTTTAATCCAACTCTCAAGAAACTCTGATCGAACCACTAGATGACACTCAGAATGGGTATGGATGTTTCTAAAGCTCATTGCAAGCTTTCAAAAAGACTTTTTTTTTTTTTTTCAATACGGAAATAAAAATTTGCCCAAATTTTAGAATGGAAAACTTCAGACATTATTTTATCAGCACTTTGACTTTAATGGCTCTCTTAGAAAATAATTTGGGCAGGTAATGTCACATGATGCAGGCCCGCTTAGAAACTGTAACAATTCATATATTCCAACCGACAAGACATGATAAATCATTAAAAGACAAAATCTAGTTGGACTGACTGTAGTTTGGCAGTGACATTTGTGTATTCCAATCCCCATTTGTTCACCCTAGGAAAATGGGTCTTGACTCATTTCTCTCTTTTACTGAGCATTATCTTCATTGGTTTCTCGTATTATTTATATGTGTATGCTTTAGGGGTTCCCGACGGATATATTAATGTTGGATGGCAGGTGGTATCTAGGTATTCAAAGAACACAAATGGACAGTAGATGGTCATCGTGGTAAATTTTAGTATCTTATCGAGTAACAAGAGGTACGTGGTTACGATGGGAAAGCTGAGATTCGGGAGGGTATTGGACCGTTTCTGTTTTTCTTCTGGCTCGGGTTCTTGTCTGTGCATTAGTACTGACTGTGGAAAAGAAGAAAAAGAAGAAGAATACGAAAAAAAGCCACTAATTGCAGAAACTGATGAAGAAGGTGGTCCATTGTTGAGACTCAAAGACATTATAGCTGGAACCCCTTCTCTGGCTTTCCAACTTAAGCCTAAGGTATGCAGATAAGCTCCAAAAATTTTACTTATAATCTTAACCAAACATGTTTGTGATTAAGTGCAGTAATTAATTTAATTACTTCATTTTTTTGTTAATCTATATATATAGATGGTGGTTCTGAGAGTATCCATGCACTGTAATGGATGTGCAAGAAAAATCGAGAAACATATATCAAAGATGGAAGGTAAGTACGACGTACAAAATTGTATATTATTTTAAATAAATATATCGTTGTGTTTGATTTATATATATATTCGAGAACTCAGTAAATTAACGTAGTTATTGAAAAGTATCAATAATTAAAAAATAATCAAAAATTTGTTTGTTTATGTACAGGAGTGAGTTCATATCAAATAGATCTCGAAACAAAGATGGTAGTTGTTACTGGGGACATTGTTCCTTTTCAAGTATTGGAGAGTATTTCCAGAGTTAAAGCTGCAGAACTTTGGAACACTCCACCCTCGTCCCCCCTTGTAATGATCTGATTATATGTCACGGTGTGAGTTTATAAACACTTTGAACACCTAATCTTCATATCTCCATCCGTTTTAAGGGTGAGTCGAGCGGTTGATAGACCTCTCCCGCTCCCGATATTATATAAAGGTGAAAGAAAAATATGAATATCTATTTATCTTCATCAATAAATATTATGTTACCATGTAAAGGTGATAATTAGGTTTTCTTCCCCATCCATGAACTTCTTTTTCCCTGTGAATTGGTACCGTACCAGTGGCAACCAACTGGGGCACTTAACTAGTTAGCAAACCAACTTGGGCACGTGCTAGTGATGTATTTTCCAATTTGATCTTTATCAATTATGCTAAGAGTGTGTTTGATTGCAAGTATGGAACTTGTATGGAAAGAAAATCAATTGTCTAGAACTTAATTATTTGCATGTAAATTATTAACTAAATGTGTTTGATTAGTTGAATTTTCAACCTAGAAAATGTTATACTTCGTTTTTTATTGATGGATAGATTAGAGAAAGAGAGAGTTGCCTTAAAAATAAAAATCTATCCATCTCTAAAGAAAATAGTTTTCTTATTTTGAGGAAAATATGATCACGCGACCAAAACTTGGAAAATTATCTTCCATAAAAAAAATGTCAATCAAACACCTAAGAAAATAGGGATTTGAGTGAAAATCTAACAATTTTCATGAAAAATAAAACTAATCAAACACACCATATGATGTACTGACAATTTTTAATGAGGTGCACCAAAAGAGATTAATTACATCAAAGTCGCGAAAACAACAAAATACAACCGTTATTCAGTTCCTATAATTGTTATGTTTGTGACTCAAATTCTATGTGATTTAAAAAGTTTGATTCATGGAGGAAGTCTAAATAATGTTGGTTTGAAAGTCCGGTTGATAAGGGATCAAATTTCATCATGAATTGAGAGTTTGATTGGAATAACTTCTTTGGAATTGATGAAGAAGTGTTTTGAAAAGACAATGACGAACCCAGAGATGCGAGGGTGCCAAGAGAGAAGGAGGCGAATAGCGGTTGGGCGCCGCGAGATAATGTTGGTTTGAAAGTCCGTTTGATAAGGGATCATGAATTAAGAGTTTGATTGGAATAAACACTTTGGAATTGATGAAGAAGTGTTTTGAAAAGAAAAGGACGAAGCCAATGCGAGGGTGCCGAGAAAAGGAGGCGAATAGGAGCTAGGCGCCGTGACGCCGACCCCAGGCTGCTACATCGCCCAACAAAAAGAAATAGGTAGCAATACCGATGCCGAGCACGGCGCTACCTGACTGGAAAATTTGACTTGTACTTGGATTTGATGTAATTTTTTGTGTTTTACTTCATTTATAATTCCAAGATTTGGCACATATATATACTCCACGTGATGTAGGCAATTTATAGACTCGAGATAACAATTAGATCATTGTTGTATACATTAAAAACTCGAGAGAATTATTTAGATTTAGATTGAGAGTATCAAATCTTGTAAAATAATTTTAGTTTTCTTGGTATAATAAATTATTCTCCGTTTCCTCAAAAATCTTGTTTGTTTTGTAATCCATTATTTTCATATTCCTCATATTTTTCTCGTTATTTAATTATTTAGTCGGTTCTCAACAAATTGGTATCAAAACTGAAATGTTTTTTGGCGAGTTCCTGAGAGATCCAAATTGGTCATTAAAGCGAGGTTAGAACAAGATTGATTGTTTCAGGGATGACAAGTATGAAATTTGAAATTCTGCTTTTGGATCACAACAGTAGATTCTTTATGTAGTATATCAAGATGTGAGCGGTTCTTGTTCAACTGGATCTTGATGATACTTTGTTAAGGATAGATAGAAAGCTCGCAACAATGATTGCGGAGGAGAAGCAACGTAAGGATCGAAAAGTCCTATCACAGATACATTTTCATCTTTCAAATCAAATTCTTCAAAACACGGTAAAGAAGAAAACTGCCACTGAGTTGTGATTAAAATTGGAACAAATTTGTATGACAAAGAGTTTGACAATAAGTTACACTTGAAACAACGCTTGTATTCTCATCTCTTGACGGAAGGTAGATCTTTGGAATATCATCTATCAGCGTTCAAGAAAATTGTTGCTGATTTGAAGACCCTGGAGGTCAAATATAATGAAAAGGATTCGGGGTTGATATTGTTATAGTCATTGTCGCCTTCATATGTGACTTTTGGAGATACCATTCTCTATAGTCGAGATACTATTACTATGGCGAGATATAAAATATGCTTTATTCTAAAGAGAAGATAAAACATCTGATTGTCGATTCTGAGGCCAAGACTTTTGTTATTCGTGAGAGGAAGACATGTAATCATGGAAATGGCAGAGTCAAGTATAGCAACAATAATAAAGTTTGTTGGTATTGCAACAATAAAAGGCACATGAAGAAGGATTGCTATGAGTGACGGAATATATCTGCTACTACAAATCAAAAGAAACAACCAGAAAATTTCGATAACGTCAATACAACCAGAAAATTCCAGTAATGTCATTCTTGCACAAGAAGACATTGATGGAAATCTTTTGACAATTACCCATGATGACTCCTAGCCTAATGATGATTGAATTCTTAATTCGGCTAACACTTTTCATATATGTTCAAATCGGGATTTGTTTTCTTCATATGAAACAGTTACAAAGGGTTCCATGATGATGGTGAGCCTTGTAAAATAATCGAGAATGGTAATGTCAAAATCAAAATGTTTGATGAAAGGTTAGAACACTTGGCCTGGTTTGACATATTTCAGGTATAAATGGGAATGTAGTTTCTTTGAGTATTTCTTGATTCAAAAAGGTACGATATACCAATGGAGATGGAGTTTTGAAAGTTAGTAAAGGTGCCCAAGTTGTGTTAAGGGACGGAGAAAGCCCCGGTTGTATATGTTAGAAGGTTCGGCTATCATTATGATTGCAGCTTATGGTTCAATAATCAATAAATCGAGGAGAGTTGGTCATGATCGGGTTGTTCGTGGTGATTCGAACAATGATATAGGGGAATCTTCCAGTAGCTCAGGTGGAGCTGATTGTGATCTTGTTGATCATTTTGCTCATGGTGATTCGAGCAGTTTTGGTGACTCGATTAGAGTTGGAAGTGAACTAGATGATTCAAGTAAGGTTGGTGCGCAAGGTAGTTCTGCTGGTAAGGAGGGCGTGGAATAAGTTCACAGTTATTGAGTATGCCCGACATGGGCATGGTGTGCCCGAAAAGGACATGGTAGAAAAGTTGGAGAATAACTTGAAGAGTGAAAACTTAACTCTTTCAATGGAATTTGTGTCAATGTGAAATTTGTTATATTTGTGACTCAAATTCTATGTGATTTGAAAGTTGGATTCATAGAGGAAGCCTAGATAATGCTGGTTTGAAATTCGATTTGATTAGGGATCAAATTTTATCATGGATTGAAAGTTTAATTAGAATAAGGACTTTGGGATTGATAAAGAAGTGTTTTGAAAAGACAATGACGAAGCCGAAGGCATCGGGGAGCGAAGCCGGGAGAGAAGGAGGTGAACGGGGTTGGGCATCGTGGCGCCAGTGCCAAGCAAGAAGTAATAGGCAACATGGCTAGCGCAGGGCGTCGAAGCGTCAGCTGACGGGAAAATTTGACTTCTACTTAGTTTCGGTTTTTTGTGTTCTACTTCATCCATAACTTCAAGATTGGCTCATATATATATACTTCACGTGGTGTAAGCTCTTTATAGACTCAAGATAACAATTAGATCGTTGTTGTAAATATTAGAAGATTGAGAGAATTGTTTAGATTTAGATTGAGAATATTAAATCTTGCAAAATAATTTTAGTTTCTTGCTATAAAAAAATTTCCTTCTCTTCCACAAAACTCTTGTTTGTTGTGTGATTCATTATTTTCATATTACTCATATTTTTCTCATTCTTTAATTATTTGGCTGGTTCTCAATAATAACATCAAGAAGAACTGATTGGTTAAGGATCAGAGAAAAACAAATAAAATTATCGCAGCCCGTCCGAAGCAAAAATCAAGTTTTGTCTTTTTATTTTTGGTTATTTGATCCTTTTCGAGGGCCATGACTTTCAAGGTGGTTTGCACTATATGAAGACCTAATTTAGCTCAAAAGGGTTATACACACATAAGAGGAAAAATGAGAATATAGAAGGAAGAAGAGAAAGAAAGAGTCACAGTTCCAAGAACTTGGTGTGAAAAGGTTTTTTTTTTTACTATTTTTTCCTTTGAATCTGGTAATACACTCAAAACCACTTTGTGTTTTTCTTCCATTATGATGTGTAACTAAATCAATATTTGGAAAGAACGATGTAATCTAGTTTTGAACTTTTAATTTCAATTCTCAATATTTCCGTAAGTAATTATTTTATGTATTGATTTTACTTCTATTCTTAATGCTTTGAAATAACTGGCCACTATTTCATTGATTTGAGAATTTTAGACAATATGGTAAAATTTTGATAAAATGTAGAGATACACATTAATATTGTTGTGGTCTTTGTTGATTTAATATATTTTATTGAGGCTTGTTCAAATTCACATAAATATATAGTGAGTTGAATGAGATAGATAGGATTGGTTTGAATTTGAGAAACATAAATTGAATTGTTCTATGAATTTGACAGTGTAAAGCTTTAGGAATTAAAATTTAGCGCCAAAATTAAAGGGGACAACTACGGTTAAATCGTTAGTCACAACTCTTTAACCATCACATTTGATCACTTAATTGGGTTTTTTTTCCCTTAAGCTAAAACTAGTTTAAAATCAAAACATTATCATCAATATTTGCTCTATGCAAACAAGAATTACGAATAGTTAGATTAATCATTAAATAGATAATTCTCGTGAGAATGATAATCCTGACTCTTATGCCCAATTTACTACTAATTTAATTATTTAATTAACATCCCACATTTGCTATTATCACACAACACTTATCATGCATCATAAACTGGAACTTCTTAGCATTAATCAACAAATTGTCTGCTTCATTTAAGTTTTTGTACATTTTCGCTGAGATTTTAGTACAATTTTGACAAGAATATGATTCCTTATAATTTCCAACATTTGCATACAAATTCGTACATTTCATATATTTTTGTACATATAATTTTCATACATTTTGTTGGAAAAACATACTGTGAACAATTTAATTCTTGGAAATAAAAGTTGAATTAATATCTGCAAAACTGATATTTTTTTCGTCCCATGATTCGATAAGGATACCTGAGATTCAAAAGTATTCCAATCATTAATCAAGAGGAACCAGATGAAGCTCTTAATACCATACTACTTGTGAATTGTGATACGTTACATAAAACTCTCCAGTAACTATGAACTAACCTAATTTTCTTCCGCGACTTCGACCATCCTTCCACAAATATATATTTTTTGGTCATGGCTACTTGAATTTTCAACCCTTTCGGTAGTTTTTGTGCCGACTCTTTGATCCCAAATGGTTTAGGATCGGCAAGAGTTGGAATACTTCATCAACTCTACTGGAGGAAAATCACTAAAAGTATTCTGATAATTTCCCCCTATTTAGAGTGAACCGGTGTCACACGACATCGTTGGATTTTCATTCAGCAAATCTGAAAAAAACATCAATTCCAACGTCCTCAGCTTCAGTATCACTTGACCCTGAGCTTTGATCGCCATTTTCTTTTCTTGGATCAACGTGACTCGGACTTCCAATTTCTGTAATTGTATCCACTTCGACATGGGGTACTAATTTGGATGAAGCCTGAAGATTACTGTCGTATTGGTCGGAGACTAGATCTCCTTCCTTTATGGATTCAATAGACTGAATTGCTTGAGCAATAAGCATTCTGGTTTCAACCAGGGAAGCCTGAGCAAGAGGGCTATTCTTTGCAGCAATTTCAAGGGCCGTTGCAGCCTTCTTAGCTTCAGCAATCAATAACCTGCAAATTGTTTTATCATGCAGGATGTGCTTTTAAATTCCAAAATTCTCCGTTGTGGCAAATTTCACACGCTTAAGTTCGAGAAAAAAGCAAACATTTTCTTTGGTTAACAAGAAGAAACCAGCGAGATTAAACTTTCACAAGACCACTATTGTTTAGTATAAGAATGTGGTATAAAATTGTTGGAATTTGGGTGTGACCGAATTCCTTGTTTGAAGTATTGAAAAATTCTAATTGAAGTACACATCAAGGAAAATTCATGTTTGGAATGCTATTGGAATTCTATATCAAGTTGAACTTCTATTTTAGAAGCACATTAGGAGTTGAAAATTGGTATTGAACTTGAAGAAGAGTTCGGCGTGGAAAAAACAATTTGAGAACAAAAAATAAATAAATCGGCAATTTGCCCAGAGGCGAGCGCCACCTGTTCTGTTTGGGTTTTTTTCGTGTTTTTTCATTCCTATTTCGTTTTGGACTCGATTTTTTGGCATTCTACTTCATCAACAACTATCAAGGGGGTTTGGACGTTCCTATATGTTTCCTATAAATATTAAGCTCTTCTATACAATTTGATAAGCGTGAGAAAATAAATTACTAAAATGATAGGATCCATTATAATTTTCTCTCTTCTCCATTAATCTTGAGTCAATAAAATCTCTTAATTCATGTGACATATTTATTGTCTTTATTATTCTTTTGCTTGATCAAATATTTTATTATTATGTCATATAACTTCAACAATTCATTCTGGTGGTTGATTTCACAACAAGTGGTATCAGAGTTATTCTTGTATCTCGTTCATTTCATAACAAAAATAATAAATTAAAACAAAATCAACTAGTGAATTCTTTTCCTTTTCTTTTACTGCTTTGCTTTCTGATCTCTTTCTTTCATTCATAGATCCCTAGATTCAATGGAGGCAATATTCACTAAAACTAGTAACACCTGACAAAGTAAAGTAAGTGTACATCTTGTTAAGAGATATATATCCCACATCGATAAATGATGTTGACACAGACCAATTAATAAAGATCTTGGGCTACTCCTCTTAACAAGGTTGACCTTTTAAGATGGAACCCCAAATCTTAATATGATATCAGAACTCATTATGCTCCAATGAGCGATTCGATCTCGTTAAGACTCTAAAATGAGCACGTGGATTTCAAGATTGGTCTGCTTAAATGAGCCACCATCTTGTGTGGACGTGTTAAGAGATATATATCTCACATCGATAAATGATATTGACACATACCAATTAATAAAGATTTTGGGCTACTCCTCTTAACAAGGTCGACCTTTTAAGATGAAACCCCAAATCTTAATACATCTAAAGGCAAAAATATATACATATAAAACGGAAACTTACTTTGCTCTAGCAATGACTTCATTTTTTTTGTTTTCAGCAGCAGCTCTTTGTGCTCTCATGTTCTTTAACATCTCCAACTTTGAACTTGCCAAAGGGTCCTTGTACGAAGGTGTATTTTTTCTCTTTAATCTAATTCGTTGAATTTCACTCTTAGTCTCAGGCTTCCGAAGATTATTTTTCTCATTAACCTTGTTTTTTCTGGTCTCACCACCTTCGCTTGGTTTTCTCCTTGGCTTTCTTTCAACCCAATCTGTTATGGCATAAAATTTAGACAGACCAGAGCAAACCCGATCACGGTATGCCTGGAAGTGCCATAGGAAACAGAAAACAAAAAGAAAAGATAAGAAAACGATAGAACTACTTTAGAGAATTTCATGAAATATGTAAGACGATTCAAATCAGTAAGCATGAAATCATGGGAACCAAGCTACAATAAAAATGTCTTCAAATTAAACATTAATTGGAGATAGGTAGTACTTACTTTATACACAGACCATTTTTAAATATCAATAAGATGTCATTTTAACCCGAACTCAAACTATAGGAAACTAGAATTTGAAACTCTTACTGGATCTGCCCATTTGCAGAGATGGCCTCTGAAATCTTCCTCCTCTGATCAGCAGACTTGGGTGCTCTCTTGCTTCCCTTTGGCATTAGCATCCATTTCCTCTGTTCAACACTCTGAAACCACTCCTGCTCAAGCTGTTCATTCAAAATCTTATCTGTATCCCACTGCAATTCTTCCTCAACAAGAACGCCTCTTCTGGCAGTATCAGCAATTAAATTCTGCCACTCATAGTAGCAGGTCTCCTGTAACATCAACTTCTCACGGCGTTTTTCCCACCCCAGCTAGTTGGACACCAACACCGATTCTCATCCTTGTTTCTTCACTGTATATTCAGCAGAGATGAAATGTGTTGTAAAATGATGCAGAATTTGCAATTGAAGATCTAAATGTTTATTCTTCTAGCAAAACTAAAAATAGACCACAACCATAAGTAATCAATGGGCTTAATGAATTCTATAGTGTATAATGTCATGAAACTTAAATGACAAGTTTCAATCAATCAAAAGCATCGGTAAACCATTGACAAGGAGACGATAAAATTTTAGTAAAGTTAAGATTTAATGTAGTTCGGCTGATGGCGAGTTACAACATGTCTAAAACCAAGTCAACCAAAATTTTTATCTACCTCCAATAAATGGATCAGCATACAGCTAGTCTACCTGCACAAGGCACTTCTATAATAATAAATTTATGACTGTTGTATTTAATCAAAAACATAACAGTTGAGATAAGCAATACCAGAAATTATCTCGAACAAAAATATATGACATAGCGAAACACACCTTTGAGCATGCCCCAGGTTAGATAACTTCATCTTGACGTGTACACTAAACTTGTCAGTGCAAAATACAATCTCAAAATGCTGAGAGTAAGATAACAAGAACATATAGATAACTTAATCAAGTGGTAATGTAATGGATTTAAGATATGCTGGTGAAAGCTCATGATCAGAATTTGAAATCTTCTTCAACAAATTATTCATGTGATTATAGGGTTTAGGTGAAAAATCTAGATAGATGTTAAAGGAGATTATGATAATAGCCAAAACTTTGCTGATAAAGCTTAATGAACAAGGTAGCTATTAAGAACGATCAATACTTCATAGGAAATTAACACCACAGAATCACAATTTATTTTCTGTATATACTGATCAATACTGAATATACAGAATATGCACCCTTTGATAAATATCAAAAAAGCTTCTGGGTTCAACAAACAAATTCAGATTTTCATAATGCATGGTTTTACATGGAAGAATGAGCAAAGAAGGAAGAACTTTCATGACAGCAGTGGTAATGTGGTATGTCATGTTATGATAATCCCATATTGATAGATGGACTTTTCTCTAAGACCAAGCTAGTAGTAATAGAAGATCAAATATTTCACAGATCACTTGATCACCCACGACAACCAGGAAAACATCAAAGCATACATAGGGGTATTAGGTGGAGAGGTTTCAAGAACACTGATGAATCAACTCACAAATATGCAAATACTGGTATAATGGTGACTTTGATGTCGAAGCAGTGAGAAAAGGTTTTTCAATTCCAGAGGTGCAGTTGATTGCTTTAAGTCTAAACCAAGTTATCTGCATAGGCTGCAATTTCTATCATGCAATATAGGACATGAATTCACAATACCCTGACCTTTGTCATTTAAAATCTCTATCATCAGGATAATTTCAATTTTTTTTTGGGATTTGGGTAAAACTATTCTTAGTTTCTTACATGACATCACCTTAGGATCCTACATTGCAATCCTGGTTCTCTCTCTAATTCGCTGTCGGGTTTCTGCGCATATTCAACACTTACAATTATTAAAGCTCAACATTATTCTCTAGTACTATCTTACCTGGACTATGCTTCTTGCCTTTGTTCCAAGGCGTGTTCCCTTTATTTGCTTTGGAGATCCTCATCCGCCTCAACTTCTCTCTTTCATCCACTTCTGTTGGGTCCTCACTTGAAGATTGTGGCTCATCCATGGAGGAATTAAAGCTTCTTGAATCAATATCCATCCCCCAAGTGTTCTGATGATCTTTCACCTCTTCACTTTTCTGGGTTACACAAGTAGATTCAAGGGTAGCAACTGCCTTTATCATCAATCCACCACGCCGTAGTCCAACACCCTCCGAGTTAAATTTTTTAACTTTTTCCGCAATACAGAAAGATCCCAAGAAATTGAAAGTGCCAACGTCCTCTCATTGCCAATTGCAGACTTAGTACGAATGTGGACCCGAAACTTAAAAGCCAATATATTGTTACAAGAATAAGAACATGGCTGTGCAGTAGCAATATCTGCAACACACGTTAGCATAAAAATTTCAAATTCACAATTGACAGTTACTCCTAAGTGCTTCGCGAATAATCATAGTTTCCGTATTTCAAATCGCGTATTAAAAACGCAAACTGAAACGCCACACCGACATAGCACATTCAATAAAGCCAATTTCATGCATTACCAGTGAATAAAAATAAAATTGGAAGGCAGCGGAAAAAAGGGAGGTGATAGTGCTAATTAATTTTGGTTTGCCTACCTAACAAAGGCATGTGGAGGTCATCCAATCACTGAAGCACACAGTGCTGTTCAGGTTAACATGTAACTGTAAGTGCCACTGCATTCGGCAGAGATGCCATGCACCCACTAAAAATATACCAATAATACTGTAATTGTTGTTCACAGTAGATTGAGCAGTGAAGAAGTTAAGCGGAGCGGGAAAGGAGATTTCGAAGAACGCCACGAGAGAGAGAGCCACAGTTCAGCGGTGTTTGTTCTGTCCAAATAGTCACAGCCGCTGGATAATGACACCATAGAATTTACTCCACCATGCATACAACTCTCAACACCAACCTTATTTCGTAACACGTCACTTTTGTACATCTAAATTAAATGATATTCTATAGCTTGTAAAATTTGAGACCATTGATTATTCTATGTATTGTTAAAATTAATGGTAAAATTGTTTATCACGTCGTGATGTGTATATAAAGTTGTTAACAATTGTGTAAGTGTAACAAAACTGAATGAATTATTGAATTTCAGATTTTTTGTTTGATCGCGATTAATCGTTCTCAATAGAATATAGAGGTACTTGTGACGGAACGAACCAAAATGATATTTCACATTAAAGTCACGAATGCCCCCAAGATTTTCAATTCTTCAATTGAATGAGTTGAAGTTTAAGTTGAAATAATATGATTTAACTTCCACTTTCAATGTTTTCGAGATGAACAAACGATAACACTCCAACAAATATATTAACAATATCTAATTCTTCTTCATCAAATGTTTTAGTTAACCAAATAGCATAGGAAAACTTGAACCCATCCCTATTCTTATTGATCTAGATCTTGGATTTAGTAGATATGTTATATCACCAATGCATTGCTCTTTTTCTTATTTTGTGAACCATTCATCTCCATATAAAAATTTATACGCTAGATCATATAAGAAAATGTGCAAGTGAAATGTCACAAGGAAAGCACATCTGGAAAGCTAATGGCAACATGCAATTGGGGTTGGCCGAAGGATATTATCAGATGGAAGCTCCTGTTTGACGTAAAGTAAAATTAGATTTTTAGTAGGTTTTGATAAAAAAAAAATGATAAATTAGTTAATTAGTTGTTAACCTGAAATTTTAATTAGATTTTAATCCAAACTAAATTAGGCCTAAACCTTATATAAAACTTGGGTGATCTAAATGGAATAAAAAATAGTCGAGTGAGTAAAATGAAATTATTTTGAAAGTTCGGTGACCTACAACTGCTAACATCTCTTATCTACAATGCTCATGATAAAAACTTTTCACTTCTGATGTTACAAAAATAAAGTGAAAAGTTTTAAATTTATGTTTCTCTTGCCATATCAGCACTGCACTGCACACTGAGGACGAGATCAATTTCATAGTATTTTAAGATCGTCCCTTGTGCCTTGTTTACATAGGATTCAAGATATGAACAAATAAGTCAATTTTCATCTCACTCAAAATTAGTAAAGATAGAGCACAAAATCCATATATTGTCTATGCAAAACAGAAATAACAACCTCCAGTTGAACTAAACAAATACAAGAAAAGAAAAGAGAAAAATATTTGAACCTCAAATATTACACAAAAATTGCACTTATTATCGAAAACATATTTCAATTCATATACAACTCGAATCCGAAGTACAAAAACTGAGGGAGGGAGGGATGAGAGTGAGAGAGGGGGGGGGGGGGGGGGGGGGGGGAAGAAGAAAGACAAGAGACAAAACATTGTACAAAAACTTTGTGAGGACGTCATCCAATATATTTTACGAGGAGACTTTCCATGGGAATAGCAGCCTTGCTATGTATTTTTGGACAAATCTCATTGAAAAGAAAATCCAATTAGAACTACCTTCCGAAAAAAATTAAATGATATATGAACATTGAAAATCAACGGGGAATTTAATTCCCAAATAGTAGGTTCAAATGTACAAGTAAACAGACTTTACTCGGCAGGGGTAACACCTTCTGCATTCTCTTCGTATAAATCAGTCTGAGACTTACTAGGAATGATTGTAGGAGGTGACCATTCATCGGGAACCATCAGAAAATAGGTAGTCATTGCTTTCCTGAACCTCTTCTTATATTGCTTTGGCGAAATTACCGTCGGGGCAGCATTCTTGGGGCCACCAAGTATGCCAGCTGTCTTCACCCAAGTCTCGAACTGCTTGTCCCAAGTGTACTGTCTCATGAAGTCAATAATCCCAAGAACAAGCTCATGCTTCTCTTCATCAACCCCGACAAGAAGCGAATAATCCATTACATCTATAGACTGCAAGTTCAAGATTAGCTTAATTAGCACAAGTGAGGTGGTTTCGTGGATGCTGGGAGCTATAATTAGGTTTTTTCTGTATATAGCAGACTGATTTGATATCACAAGATTCTGTTCCTCTCACGTTCTAATGTAAAGGTCAATTACAGGGTTGGACAAAAGCTCTAATAATAATAATAATAGGCATGGAGAAAGACAAAAGTTAGAAATGCATGTTGCAGCATGCGGTGCAGACTGATAGATACAATTTTGCCTTGCATATTCCAAAATTCAATTTCAATCAATCAGCATCTTCTACAGTGCGAATTGAAAAGAATGAAGAATGTGAATCTTTTCCCCAGATCAGTTCAATGCCAACTTTCATGTCTGTGTTTTACTGTGTGTATTTCAAGAACCAAGTAACTGAATTTATCAGTAATAAGCAGAGAAGATGTAAACTTACTGCAAGAAAAGCAGTATCATTCCAGACAGCTCTCTCTAACAATCTCTTGGCTTTATTCCCAACAAAAATTGGAGAAGTAGGCATAGCTTCAATCAAGTTCTGATCAAGCAAAACCTTATTACTCCCACTAGAATCAGGATTGTACCGAGACCTGGAAGATCCCTTAAGATCATAAAGCCGTGTCAGATTTCTTCCAAACAGAAGATTCTCCATAACCAACAGATCCATTTTTGATTCCTTCCCTCCTTTGAGATGTTTCGATGTAACCTTTTCAAAATACCAGAGAGATCACGAGGGTATTTCAAAGTAATCATAATGCAAAAAACAAAAAAGTTTGTCCCGATCTATTTTTGAGGAATTAAAATGCCATGATACACACAGAGATTATCTTGGTAAAAGAAAGAATGTAGAGGAGAAAATAGTTGTCTTTTGTAATAACAAATGAGAAATAATGTGTGTGTGTGTGATAGCAACAATATAGTTTTTGAAGACAAAATACTATTTTGAGCAGTGTACCATTCTGCCAGCAGACCTAACAGATTAAAACCATTTTGAAGACAAAATACGAAGCCCATGTTTGATGGAAATTATTTGGGAAAAACAATATTTTGAATAGTGAATTTTTGGAGAATGTGTGGTTAAAAAATGGGGAAAAATTTTGGGTTTACGTATAGAATATTTTATTGTGTGAATGTGTGGTTGAAAATGAGTATGTAGAAAATCGTGCTTTGAAATAATGGTTACCAAACAGGGGCTAAATTTAAACATGAAGAACAGGTTCCATATGAAAAGAATATGTGGTCAAACAGAGACACTTGAATGTCCAACTAACTGGACCTCTTGGCAATCTGTTTCTTGGGCCATCAACAAGTAATCCAACAACTCCATAGTTAGTTACATCTGTATGTAGTATTTAAGCAGTACATTTCAGTAAAAAGGTATCTTTAATACATCAGCGTGTTTTAAGAGTTAACAAGATGAAAATGTGTTGCTCTGGAGGAAAGCGTGTCAGCTATTTATCTCAAGTCCCAAACGATAAAAGAAAAATAATTGTGTAAATAAGCAATTATGAACTAAACAAATAAGCTAATTTAGATTCTGCTTCTCAGAAATACCTGATATATCCCAAGGATCTTTGCCAGGCATGTTGGGCTACCTGAGCCAATTGATTCGGAAAGATACTTAAAATATCCAGGAGCAAACTTGATGAATGATTCCAGCTCGGTCTTTGTCACTTGCTTAATGATAAATCGATCATCCAAGGTTTTTGCAAAAAATACATTGCTCTTACCACCTTGGGCTCCCCACTTCTTACAACGACTAAGAGATCTAACGAAATCCATCTCGGATGGACAACACATTCTCCTCAAGGCATCAAAGTGCTTTGCATAGTAACAAGTAACTGTGTATTTCACCTTCCCAGGGAGTCCATCATCCACAAAAGACACTTTCACATGCAAGGCTTTTGTATATGAGATTGGGTCCAAAGGCAAGGAACTATGAGAACTAAACGAGGAGATATTTTCATCTCCAGATCGAAGACTTTCCAAAGTCATTTCATCAGAGGAATGAATGGATTGAAGATTCCCAGCATCTTGGGACTGCAGAGAAAGCATTAAATCTGCAGTGTCCTTTGGTCTCTCAAGCTCATCAGACAGCTGGACAAGATATGCAGGTGACACAAGTGCGTAAGATATAATACTTGTGGGTTCGTCGTCATAGACTGGAACAACAGTGTCATTAACCCCTAAAGGCAGAAGCAACTTGGCTCCACCCTGGAATTCCGAATCCCGAAATGATGATATGTACACTGGATTGTATACACCAAGTGTATCCAGTTTCTGATGAGTCCCCGATAGATTGTTTAATGATCTATAGAAACTTGTAAAAGACATTCCCAACCAGCTCACGGTATCTTCCATAAAATCAGAGCCTTTAGTAGACAACATAGAAGGCGGCTGAGACACCTTAGACACGCTCATATTATCCTCGTGGTCTTCCATATTCAACTTTTCTGCCACTCCAATGGTGGTCAAAGAATTTGTTTCAAATGGTTCTTGTAAATTATCGTTCTTAGGTACTCCGACACCTGGGTGATTTTCACCGGTCCACAATGCATCACGAGCATCTGATAAACAAAGAGGGACTTGTCCATCAGAAAGGGTTCTGCGAACTGCAACATTAGATTCCAGGAGATCTAATTCATCAAAGGCCTTTGTCCCAATAGGAAGTGTCAATGGATTTACATATCCATGGTTGAAGTTAATACCCCCACCAGTTCTTTGATGAACTACTTTAGGATGGCTGTTGAACCTATCACTTAACCTTTGATCATGGTTTTTGACACGCTTTACATCTGCAGAAACAGAATCAGGACTCACTGTCTTAATGGGGATGATTTTATCAAAAGTGTTCTCATTAACACCAGTGGATTTCTCAACAGGATCTGAATTGGTAACATCCAAATCATCCTGTTCATCCTTCTTATCTAAACTAGCTGCGTATATCAGGCGATGGTCCCACAAATAAGACTGGAAGACTAGTTGTCTTTGTAGTCGATTGATCTCAAAAATATCAATGACTGGTTGGCCCTTTCTCGCTTCCTTGTTCAAAATTTTCTGGAGTGTTTCCTGCCGTATCATTGAACATCCATCAGCACCCAATGATTTCAGAAACTTTTACAATTTAATGTTGCGTTGCATTGTAATTAATACAAAACTTCTATCACAAAAGGATTGGAGTCATGTATATGTACTAGAAGTCTACATTGCAAAGGATCAAATCAAAAGTACACTTTCTGATATCAAGTAGTGTTATGCTGTCTAACAAAGTAATGAGAAGATACTTTTTTCCCTTTATAGTTTGTGTTTCCTAGCTATGGGGTTCTCGAATAGGGAGGGAGCTAAAACAATATGATAATTCTACCTTCAATTTTGTCTGGCATGTGGTTGTATTACCCACCAAAATATGGGGATAAATTCTTAGTTTCACCAAAACCATGTAAAGGATATAGGTTTTACTAAGAAGTGTAAATAGGTTTACCCACCCAAAGTGTCACAGACTGCAACTTTGCTTAAGCCCCGTGTTGTAAATAGTTTATTTAATTCATAAAATAGTTAGAAAATAGAAAAGAAAAAGTATGATTCTAGAGCCAAATGATGTCTACTCCCGTCATTTGGGTTTTTGTTCCGAAATCTATTATAGGGGGTATTGGTCTTTCAAACATTTTCAAGCTTAGTAGTGTTTTTTCCCTGCACTAGCCATTGTAATTTTCTGCTTTCGTCTATTGTAATTTTCAGCTTTCTAGCAATCAATGAAGATGTTATTTCCATTGTGTTCAATTTCATGTTGCAAGCTTTCTTAAAATTGTAATCAAATTTACTTTCGTCCCGACGCGACCGAGAAAAGGCGGAAGGTAGTCTAGCGGAGCAGACTACTGCCGCACGGTGTCCCTTTCTGTGCTAAGAAGAAAGGTAACCCATG
This sequence comes from Fraxinus excelsior, assembly GCA_019097785.1. NCBI lineage: Eukaryota > Viridiplantae > Streptophyta > Magnoliopsida > Lamiales > Oleaceae > Fraxinus > Fraxinus excelsior. The sequence continues at coordinate 6,303,955 of CM032630.1, forward strand.
AAACAAAGTAAGGCAATATTCTACTTGTACATGCATATCGAAGAGGAATATAAAGCATGTATAATTAGTGGTTACAGGTATAGGAAATAACACTCAATATTCAAAATTGAGACCGGACCTCAAATTCTGCCTTCTCTTTCTGCAATATCCCTTCTAAATACGTTATCTGGCGTCTTGATTCGGGTGATTTCACTCCACTGTTGGGCAAACCAGAGCCAGATTTTTTTTCTGCCAAAAGGCAGATAGCATTGAGCACTTCAGAGAACAAAAGCTCAGCCCGGCCTTCTACCTATTAGAATTTACAGGTTAGATTAAATACATGCAGTGATATTTTACATGTACAGAAATCAGTTAAAAAAATGAAATTTTTTTTTTAAAAAAAAATCACCTTATTCAGTTCTTGTTTCATCCACTCCTGCATTTCATAGTTAAAATCAAGTTTTGGGGGAGGAAGGTATACTGAGTGAACATCAATTGATGCATAACGAAAGCAAGCAACCATTTGGCCAAATCTGCAAGTAACATAATCATCATAAATCCAGGTAAAATATAAAACAGGTAGAAATGTACACCCAATTCGAATGCAACTTGCTTCCAGAATTTATTCTCATTGCTTAGCCAAGAAAAAACAAATTAGCCAAAGAGCAATTTTTAAAGGTTTAGAAAATAGGATATTCAGAGGGTATTAACAGGATAGCACAGTTGAACAAGTCTTGTTCATTAATGTAACGACGCAATCCAATTGGTACTAGGATTCAACCTAAATCTCTCTTAAAGGGAGGTGGGAGCGATACAAAATCTTCAAAGGTAAGATGGACTAGACTCTCTCATAGTGGACAATACTTAAGTTAATGGCTTGGGATTAGAGGTTGGGTCGTTACAAAAAATGTGTGTTCTTTGTAATAATGACCCTACCTCTGTGCCCAAGTCGTTTAACTTATACTGTCCACTCTGGGAGATCCTGAGCCCCTCACGAATTTCTATAGCGCCCCCGAATTCGAACTCATGATATTTCCCTAAGAGAGACTTAAGCTGAATTCTGTCAGTTGGTACCATAATTCAACCTAAGTCTCTCTTAAAGAAAATGTCATGGGGTTCGAATCATGGGGATGCAATAAAAATCTGTGAGAGTAAAGTGGGCTCGGGCTCTTCCTGATGGGACAATACGTAAGTTAATGGCTTTGGCACAAAAGTCGGGTCATTACAAAAGATGCGCAGTTTTTGTAACGACCCAGCCCTATGCCCAAGCCGTTGACTTACTATCTGCTCTGGGAGAGTCTGGACCCATTTTACCCATCACAAATTTTTATCGCGTCCAGAAAAATTTAAACCCATGATCTTTTCCTTAAGAGAGACTTAAATTAAATCAGGCAAGTGCTCAATTGAAAATGGGATTCAACTAAAGTCACTCTTAAGGAAAAAGTCGCGTATTCGAATTTTGGGGACGTGATAGAAATCTGCGAGGGGGTAAGATGGGTTAGGCTCTCCCAAAGTGGACAGTACGTAAGAGAATGGTCAAGCACGAGACGTGGGTCAATACAAACAAAAATGCGCGTTTTATGTAACAACCCGACCTATATGCCCAAACCAAGTTAATTTCAGCATAACCATAAACCATGTATTATGCATGCCACGAAGTAATCAAGTTATATGTGGTCTGAGTGAACCTGGCTGTCAATAAAAGCCCATATGCAATTATGACATTCTAAGATCCTGACAAATTGTAAAAAGGAAACTGAGCAAGAGATCATACCCATAAAAACGAAGACAGTCTCGATGTAAAGAATGGCCACAGCTTGCCACTCTACTAGCAGCTGCATGATTTGAAAAACTTAGCTCTAAAAACTTTCCAAAAGATAATCCCCAAGCAGCATCAGACATAACAACCCTTCGAGTTGCTGGAGGGACGCCATTACTTCGTGGACACCGCAGGCACCTATGCCACATCCAAATCTTTCCTTCTGTTTTACCAGGTAAATGAATTTCTGACAATTTCTTAACTGAGATCGTAAGGGTGCCTTGTCGATGAGTATAACACTGAACATGCGCTTCAGCGGGCATCTCACACGAACCGCACCTATAACTCTGTCATAGAAGTTAGACCTCTTTGTTTAATTCATGTCTATGATGTTCCTAATATAAGAAGAAATTTTGTTTGTGGTTGGGGGAGACATGGAGGGAGAGTACCTGATCAAATAAATGATCCCGCAGAAATCGGCCCAATGGCTTGTCAAAATTTCCGTAGTATTTGATCCGGAAGAGGTGGGATCTTTCACAGACAGTTCCCTTCCACATACATCGTGATGATAGGGAAACCAAGATGCTTTGATGATCAGAAGGGGATGGAGGAAACTCGTCTTTTAACAATGCTTGTTCCTCGAGAATGTGTTTTCCATCAGGTTGCAAAGCTGATGGATTTGAACTATTTTGGTTTGTATCCCAATCATTTTGCACGCTTTTGATGTTTGAATTACCCACATTATCAGCTATGTGATAATCTCCTGTGGCATCCAATACACTGACTACTTCAGAAGTTTCTCCCCCTGAATACTTTCTCAAATCTAGTACGAATTCTTTTCCTAATGCATGAAAAGAAGAGGACTCGGTAAAGGAAATATTCTGAACACCTTGCATATAAGATGAGACAAGTGGTTTGGTGCGCGGGGAGCTCACAGGAGGTGGAAGGTTATTCGTCAGCGGAATTTGAATTTCACGAGTAGAAGCACTTGAGAACTTAACTGAATCTGAGATGGGGATACTGTTTGACCTCAGTGGGTCACCAACAGTTTGAGGTCCCAGAGTTTTTTCATTGGCAGGGACTGCAAAACCAGGTATCATTGAGATGGACCTGTCAATGGTTGATGACTTGCCTGGAAGAGCAACTGTTATTTGGGAGTTTAATGGAAGTTCTGGCAGAGAGGCACCCTCATCAGCAAGAAAAGATGTCTCTAAAGCTAAGTGATAAGCTGCAAACACTCCATATTGTACAACATGTTTCACTTTCTTTAACTCATCCCCACTTGCACCTCGAAGTAATATCTGAAACAATCAATATTATGATAGCATGTTAGGAAAAGGATGCTTATTTGCTGACTTTACAAGGACTGAGGTATTTAATAAGGTAACATGTTTCTATCAATGTATTTGACACTTGACAAGTACCCCAAGAAAACAATTTGTTGGTGAACTTGAAGAAACCTTCCCAATCAAAGTTCACAATAAGAAGCTCAGAAGATTACGAAATTGTCCATATTAGAGCAATACTTGATGTAATTTTAATTCAGGAGGCTGCTTAAGTTAGCTGACTTTTACAGACCATATCAAATCATTAGAATTTTCAATATCTAATATTATCATCATTGTTCTTGTTCATGTTACTGGTTGCAACAGACTTACAGTGCAACCCAGTGGCTTTGGACAACCATCAAAGTACATCAGCGTCTTCGCCAGCTTCTTTCCAGCTTGCTCAGCTGTGCCATGCTCTTCTGAAAACCTCTCAACATGGAACACGTCACAATATCCCAATTTCGGTGAGGATAGATTGTCGATAGATGGAACTATTTGACCACCTGTGCAGCGTGCTATACGCTCCAAAAGTGGCCTTTTGATATTTAGAACAAGTGATATGTCTTTTGCAAGAAGGTACTCTTGAGCATATCGTGAAACAGATTTCTCCACCAAAAGAATATCAGGATTGTGAACATCTATCTTTGCAACAGCCATCTTAAGATGATCCATTTCCTGAAAAGATGTAAATCCACAAGCATGATACATCAAGAATTACATTTAAAAATTACCGTGTCAGTGACAACAATTAATGATCTCAACCTGCTGCAACAGCGTATCAAAACTTGAAAGGGCATTAGAAACCCGCTGGTACTCAAGAGCCCCTCCAAGGATCAGTAAGCGAGGTTTCTCTATTTTTGATGTCATCCGTCGATGGGCCACGTTCTTCTTGCATACAACTCCTTTGACCACCATACTTTCGAAAGGAAAAAAAAAATCTTGATAAGAACAAATTTATAAATAGACACGAAAAAATGGAGAATTTGGATCAGGATGTGATGTCACTCACAATATAAATGAAAATTAAAAGTGAAATTTAATTTTTCTATTTGAGTTCATTAAACAGATCAGGGTACAAATGAAGTTCAAATATCTCAGGATGAACTTTAGTGAGTTTATCAATAAATATTGAACTTCACTTTTAAAAACTGTGATTCTCCTTTGCAAACTGAATTTATTGGGAATAATAGCAACATATTAATTAAACCCCAATACAATCTACCTACATCGGCAATCTATTTTAAAATAACAGAAAGGCTGCATAAACAAGATAAAAATATCATTAGTTCTTCGATTGTCCTTCCATATCAAGAGGCAAACTTTTTAAAATCATTCTGCTTTAGTCACATTTTTGAAGGCAGGATTGAAGGAGATGCAGTACCAAGGAAAGAGAAAGAGCCTTAATTCCTGGTATAGCAGGAAGGGGAATAGGAGGACGGGGTGAGTCAGTAGATGAAAAAAAAAAGGTTCACTCCTAAATAAAATAAAAGTATTAAAATGGCAATTAAAAAATTGATATCTCCCCATTCCGTTTCCTTCCAATTTCCCTCTTACATAACAACTAAGAGCATGTTTGACCAAGCCTCACATACTTTTTCTCTCTCCTTGCTTGTAGGAAAATAAGCAAGTGTCCAAACATGTATATGCTCTCAAAAGAAGCTACTTTTGAGCTTATCCAATCATGCTCTAAGAATAACTGAGATAAGCTTAGCCCAGGGCAAGAATTTAAAGCGGTCTCCTTCCTTCTCCCCTTTAAGATGTCAATAGATTTAACAATTTATCATAACTTCGCATGGTGAGTACATGCATTTCACTCTAATATAATTACTCTTTCTTAAGATTCATATTTAGACACATTTGTGACGATTGCATAATATTTCCTTTTATGTTTATTTCCTTTTACAGTTATTTGTAACCCTGTAAATAGGGTCTTTTACTTTGTAATAGAAACAAGTTTATTATATACAATTTATAATATTCTTCACATGGTATCAGAGCAGTTTCGATCCTAAACAAATTAACCTTTGAATTTCGTTTCCGGCGAGCGGCCTTGAGCCGCTCGTCCGGCTACCAATGTTGTTTTTCTTTTTTTATTTTCTTTTCGGATGTATTCCTACAAAGTCGTATCACATTCCGGTGGCCACAACTCAGTTTCTGCAGTTTGTTTGGAGTTTCTTCAGCTTTTGGTAATCTGGAACTTAGTCCAATTTATTTGGAATTTGGTTAAGTATGTCCAGTTCATCTGGAATTTGGTCCAGTTTATTTGGAATTTGGTTTAGTATATGTCCAGTTCATCTAAAATTTGGTTCAGTTCATTTGAAATTTGGTTTAGTATATGTCCAGTTCATCTGGAATTTGGTCCAGTTTATTTGGAATTTGGTTTAGCATGTCCAGTTCATCTGGAATTTGGTCTAGTTCATTTGGAATTTGGTTTAGTATATGTCCAGTTCATCTGGAATTTGGTCCAGTTCATTTGGAATTTGGTTAAGTATATGTCCAGTTCATCTGAAATTTTGGCCGGTGTTTTGGCGTTAAAGCTTTTGTTGGAACGTGAATTATATGTTCAACTAAGTTTTCCCGAAGATAGAGCTCGCTGTGTGTGTCGACACACTTCGTCAATTTGCTTTGGAAATCTTACTGGTGAGTGAGCTCTCTGGAGTGTCTTTGGAGTGGTTGAATCTTCGATTCTCTTGGGTCACAACTCAGCCTTTTAGGTGTGGGTTCTTTTGGTCGTCCACGGTTGACTGAATTTTTGTCAACGTGTGACTCTTCTTCGGTGGTTTCTCATAGTTTTTCGTGGTTTCTCGTTGGTTCTCGTTGTTTCTTTGGAGTGTTCTTGAAGTGGTTTTGGAGTGGTTCTTTGTTGTTCTTGGTCTCTCGTCGTCAGTACTTTTCGTCGTTAGTTGCTTTAATTTGGATTTCTTCTTCGTGGACACAAGTATTGTCATCGTCGTCGATTCATGATTACAAATTAATGATTTTACCAGCATCAATTTGAGGGGGGATGTCAAGGATATTGAATAAGATTCCAGAGATCGTCAAAGATTGCGATTATAATATTTCCTTTTAGTGTAGGATTACTTTCTTTAGTAGTAGATTGCATAATATTTCTTTTTATGTTTATTTCCTTTTACAGTTATTTGTAACCCTATAAATAGGGTCTTTTACTTTGTAATAGAAACAAGTTTATTATATACAATTTATAATATTCTTCACAAATTACAATGATACTTCTAAAATTTCAGATTGTTTACCTAGTATGAGAGGTATGCTAAATTTGGCTAGCTCTTCGAGAGGATACAAATTTGCTATTTCAAATTATCAAACCTTTTACATTTATGTTAGCAGTACCATGTCACAATTTTCCTTGGAATTGGGTTCTAAAACTGTCGCAGCATATTCACTGCACCAAAACAATAAAGAATAAAAAGGTTTTATACTTTTACAGTGTGTATCTGCACCAAAATTTGGCTACAGGGAGAGGTCAACTCAAAGTCCTATAGGATTTAAAAATGATTAGTCTTTATGATTTAATTTTTGAGGAATAAGGAAAAATTTAAATAAAGCTTTCTTGAGTATAACTTTTTCAATCTCCTGGGAACTAAACCAAAAGGGAAAAGAATTACTAGCTCAATTAGTTCTACAAGGAAACATGTAACTTATCATATAGAAACTTAACTCAAATCGCCTTACCGCATCCTTCCTACAGTCAACTATAAAAAAAAAATTCTTACCCTCTCTGCCAATCCGATTTACCCAGCTGATCTCACCAATAATCATATCATATCTTGCTTGCTAACTTCACCTCGAATTGTCCATTTCTTCCTGTGGATTGACCTTGCACATCTTCATAGTCAGGGCAGCGTTTTACCAAGAATCGGTGTTTTCATTCACAGCTCATTAGGCTTGTGCACCATTTATTAACTGCCTAATGTTAACTATTGCATAACACAGCCAGTCCCACAGCAACAGAATTTTGCTTCAACTTGACACCCATTTTTATCAAATAAAAAGTATTATCTTAAATTTCCGCCTAACTATCAACGATTGATTTTGGATACTAAAACACAATCTCTTTAAGGTCCTTGTTGACATGAAGTATTTGGTTTAGATTTTATCCATACTCCTACATAGATAAAGTTACATTCACTTATTCTACCTTCTTCCATCATTCTTAGGCACTACCGCCAATGACCTTCACTATCCACAACTCTAAATTAGACTTCCTCCTTCAGTGTAGCTACTTAGAACTCGTGAATGTACCATCTAAAAATAACACGGACCACAGACCATTATCATGCAGTTCTTGAGTGACATCAGCATAAATTAAAACAAAAGGTGCATGATCTTTAAGGAACCATTGACCTAGAAACCTAAAGTAAACTCACCTAAAATTGTTCTTATTATGGTCACAACCCTGAGCGCTACATATAACCCTTATGACATCAACTTTTTTCCGAGGACCACCACAATAAGTTTCTAGGATCCTTAACATAGTATTTCTTTGAACAAATGAAAACAAACATTTACATGTGTCTTTTCATTTTACCAACTCAACATATATATAGCCTTCATAATTGTTCTTCCGTGAATAAATCTAAATTGGATCTCCACAAATCGCTTCCAGTCACAGTCTATAGACAACCAATCTCTCCCAACCCTTCATTATTATAAAATGACTGATGACGACACAATTAATAGCAGAAATATGAATATCTCCTTTAATTTTTATTCATAAAAATTGAAAACCTCTTCTTCCATTCATTCAGTCTTCCCTTGTTTAATGTATATTTATTTAAATAGGTTATTAGCCAAAAACACTTAATAACCCAATAAAATAATCACTATCTCATGCCCTATCAAATGTCAACTTCTTCAAGTTATGATGATTTGCAAAATATTTTTCTTTACTTAAAACAGATAAAGATAAAATAAATCAAAAAATTCCAAGCAGACGACCCAAGGATTTATTGGAATGGCAATCGTCAATAGAGGCATTTGGCAAAAGATTTAATCAAGGAGTCCACTGTTAGAAATCCTGTGATTTTTTAGTTTGTATTAAGTATTACAGTTATACCAACCTTCAAGTATGTCCATATGGTCAAGAATATTTTTCAAGAGGAACCATATAGTAACTTTATAACAATAAATAACTAGCCTGACCATAAAACATACTTGTGCACATGAGAGCGACGCAAGGCCGGTAAGAAACCTTTCAACAATAACATATTCTCTATCTTAATGATGAACTCCATATAAAAAGTGAAACTTTGAGGATGAAAAAATTTGCAAAGTTAGTCGATTTGTGCACACACTTTTAGCCTTTCATGCACTTTATTTGTGTTTAAAGTTAGCTCTTAGTAGTAGAGACTAGGTTAAGTTTGTTGTAATTTAACAACTGTCCTTTGTTTGGGGTCCTTTTTCAGTTTCCCCGTTTAGCTTCAGTAAGAGCTGCAAGTCGGTGCAGGTAATTGTAGGCTATATTATATTTATTTGCAGCAGCTTCCCAGGTCTAGGCACAAGGTAGAAAGCCTAAATCTTGGCCACGAGTCTAGTTGGTCATAGGCAATTTGGTATGCAAGTTTTACTCCCTCAAACATGCTCAGGTAGACATGGTAGGATTTCTTGAAATCTCTATGATGCAACCCATCGCATTCAAAAAATAAAATTAAATAAATGTTATAAAAAATCTATAAAACAGCCAATTGCAAGTTACAAGAGTGGAGTCACATAAAAGTCATTACCTCTCACTGCGGCGCCCAGAAGCTAGACATTTTACCTTCACATATCCCCCGGGGTCCATTTGCCCTCCCTTGCTTGTATCAGGCTTTAATAATGTAGCAGCCTCCCATGATAATGATGTAATTATATCTAACCAAGACTCTTTATCATTATCCACTCCCAAAAGAAGGTTCTCCACCTGCAAAAGCTGAGATATCAAAGCCCTGAGATGTCCATCAACCACGTTTTTCATAGCCTTCTTGTGTTCCTCGTTAGATTTGTCCCTGCTTCTATAATCCCCACTCCCGAAGCTGCTTGAATTACGAAAATATCCCCATTCTCCAGTAGGATCCTCATCATCTTCATCATCACAAAGAAGTGGTTCCCTTTCATCTTCTTCATCTTCTGGTTCAGGAGGGAGCCAGAGATCTCCATTGTCTTCAAAATCCATGGGTTCAGCATCAACATCTTTAGTCGTGCATAAAGAGGGTCTTTCACATTCATCACCAATATCATGTTCAACTTCTTTTTCCACAATCTGGTGGACTTCTGAAGCTGGAGATTCAAAACTATTTTGTAACAAAGCGATATCAACGACTTCACCATCAGGATGCACCTTACGTGATTCGTAGTCATTGTCAATATCATCAAACTCAACCGGATCATAGTAGCCATTAAACTCGGAAAAATGCCTTCTTTCGGAATTTAAATGATAAACTCCAAATTCTTCATCATCAGCATCACTCCTGATTGAATAATATTCAGTTAATATAGCTATTGATGTCGAATAAGTAGCCAGCACATGAAGATAATCTAGTGGACAGTAAATGAAATGCTACAGAGATTATGATATCAGCATTTTCTTTAATCTTTCTTGGGTATAGAAGCAGTTAGGGCATAGATGGCACATAAAATTCCTAATTCGAGACAAAGCACAAGTTAGATATAATATTGACAATCAATACAACATTCAGAGGAGCACTCCCCAATTGTGTCTATTGATAGTTCATTTGTTCTAGAAATAATTTGTACAGCTGAACTTCATCTCCTTATTGTAATCTGCGCAAAAAAGGTATATAAAGGTCGACTAGCAACTCTTTCAATCATATGACAGGCTCAATAGGCAAGTAAAACTTCATATAAAAGAAATGTTTATTTTGCAAATACGCAATCCTCAATCGAAATGAATAAATCAGATCATGCCATGCCATAGAATTGTTTTAGGTATTGTATGATGGTTGGTGTAAATATTATGTTCAGTGCATTGTGAATAGAAGACACAACAGACAGCAGCGGGAGGAAACTGGAAAGCAATATCTTACAGCAAACAAAGATTCTATGTAAAATTTAAATTGGCTTCTTGAACAAGTTGGGGGTGCTGAACATTATAGACCAGATACTCGAGTTAACTAAATGGCAATCCATAAAAACAAGAAGAAAAAAAAGAACATTATTTAGTGATATATAAAAATAAATAAGAAGAAAAAAACATGTTTAATGCCTTCAAACTGCACCTGATGTGACCAGCCTAAGAGACTAGCTGGTAAGGACTATCAATGTTCAATATTTTATGCAATCTACCATTTTAAGCAAGAATTGGAGCTGTAACACTAAGCTACTTATATTTAAGGTTGCAGAAAGAAGAACCTGTTTGCACAAAATTCAAATTGATCAGGAGACTGATTCTGTTCTATTGTGTCTACAGCATTCTCGTTATTCCTTGCTGCTGCAACACTTTTCCTTTGTGTAGTATTTTCCATTGCGGCTTCTGATTGATGTGGGCTAAGTCCAGTCGATTGTGGCATTGATGCAAATGTAATGTTACTACTGTCACAGGTTCCACTAGACCTGGTACTAATAAAACTAGTTTCTGAAGGAGAAGTAGAATTAAGGTCCAGGGTGGCAACGTGTATCCCATTATCAACTGTCCCCATCGATCCATGTTCCCATTGCGTAAAACAGAAATTGCAGACCCTAATCTTATCCCAGTCTTCTTGTGGTGTCTTCGGGTCACTAGACGTTGTGGGGATCCAGTTTGAAGTACACCTGGCACAGAAAACTCGGCCGCAAAGTCGACAGTGGTGCCTACGGTTGAACAAGGTGAACTGTGAATCACACTCGTAGCACACTCTACAGCTCTGATCCGGCATCCAAAAAACCCTGGACATATTAGCCGGCTCAGACCGTCCGGGGATCCACGATTTCAATAAGCCCACTATATCAGAGAATGTCCTATCTGAGGCATCCATCGAGATGCCCTTTCCCTATCATTGTGTTGTTCTCATCCGTTGACTACTCTTATAACCATCCAATTCCCTGAAGAACCACACAGAATAATCACAGAAGTCCAACCCAAACAATAGCCAACTACAAAATTCAATCAACTATTCCACTAATGACCAAAGTCACACAGTCTTGATGAATTTCTATCAAAAACCTCTCAAAATTCCAAAAGAAGTGCAGTTACAATTCTGTCAATCGATGCCCAATATCACGAGTACCAAAAGCTGCAGCGAAGCTTGATTCTCCAATTAACCCAGGAATTACTTTGCCCCTAAAATTCTCAATCTAATAAAAATTCAAACCCCAGGATAGTTACTTCCTTGATCACCAATTCAAATTTTCCACTCACAGAAACCCTAACCGTTTGATTCCCAAATTCGAGATTATCCATCCAATCTAATTGAATCCAAAACTCTGAAAGTGACTGCATGGCCCAAATCCAAAAAAACATGTGCACGGAAAAGACAATAAAATTCAAAATCCATTCCCCCAAAACCGAACAAAAATAGACGAACCTTTATATTGAGAAGAACGCGTAATTGGTGAATGAATCCAACTCAATTCGCTCTGTCCAGAATTTAATCCAAGTGCGGAAATCAGATGGATTTTCCTTCCAAGAAACCACCGGATGTCTGCCAACTATTTAAGTATCTCTCTTTATTAAACAAATAAGAGCAAGATTATATAATTTTACTAACCTTTTTTAAATGAATAAATATAATTATATATATAGCTTAATCTCATTTTTTCCAAAAAATAAATTTATAAATAGTATTTAATTTTCAATAAAATAATATTATACGCAAATTATAAAAAAAAAAAATCTTTATCTTTAATCTCAGTTTTCCATCAATACATTATTCAAATATATATATTATTTATTTTACAAAAATGGAGTTCGATTGGGATTTGCCCATTTGGTTTGGGGGAGAAGGACCGCCTAATCTATCATGCGTGCTGCTCTGTAATTGTATTTTGAGATTCAATCAATTATTCAACCAGCTAATGAAATCATGCCACGTTAGGGTGCATGCGCCATGTGAATTGATATAGATTATTTTTTATTAGTTTGAACAAATTCAAGATTATGAAAAGAATATTCCAGTTGATAGTGAGTTGTGGCTTTTAAGAAGTCTAATTTGATTTGTGCTGCCACTGGCTAGCTGTAGTCTTATCAGAATTTTTAGCATAGCCTTCATTTGAGCTCCATTTTAGGTAACAATGCATTTTCCTCTCCTTATTTCGTTATCATCCGATAAAATAATATTTCATGTAAATTTTAAAAAAAAAATCACCGCAGATTCTCCAAAAAATCAATATTACAAAATACATTTTCCTTAAATTTTAGAGCAGTTTGAGCACCATTTTTATTTTTTTTTTATGAAAATGTATTTTTAAATATTATTTTGATGGAGAATGTGTGGTTAAAAAAAATTGGATTTACATGTAATGCCATTTTACTGAAGAATACACGAGATAGAAAAAGTATTTTAAAAATAATGGGGATAAAACAAGAACTTAATAAAAAATGTTAGAATGTTTTGCTTGCTTGATAATTATTTTATAAAAAAAGAGTGCGATGTTAATCTACTATAAAGCTCATTTCGCCCTTGTTCGAGCCTCATTTTGGAAGAAAATGCATTTTTGAATTGTGATTTTGGGATAATGTGTGGTTAAAAAAATCGATTTACATGTGAGATATTTTTTTGAAGAATGTGCAGTTAAAAATTAGTTTTAAAAAAATGATTTTTTGAAAAAATTGGGTCAAACAAGCCCAAAGAGAAAAAAGTTTAAAAATGACAACTTCCAACTTCGACTTCGAGCAATGGTTTTACGAGATCTAAGAAATTAGAGCTTCATTTGTAAATTTTAAACGATACCTAATTTGTTTATTGTAAAATAATACTATGAAGAAAATAAATGAGTGGAGCCATAAGGTTCAAATATTTTTATAAAAATAAAAAGAAAAGAAAAATTACCTCTCTATCTATTTTTTTTTTTTTTTTTTTAATGTCAGTGTAGCTTCTCTTCAAAAGCTATTAAACAATCCAACTGCTACATGATATGAAAATTATTTAGAAAAATAGTTATAAATTCTCATTTATATACAATCCAATAGTTACGATATTAGATAATCAGTCATGAGACGTGTAAAACATATAATAGTTGAACGCATCATTCAAATAATAATCTCATAAACAAAGTTTGGCATCATTGATATTCTAAAAAAAATGTAATTATATCTATTTGTATGAAATTCATAATTTGACAAAAAAAAAAAAAAAAAAAAAAAAAATGCATTGAACTGAATGTCAAATATTGTACTAAAATATATACTTGTCAACTTCAATTTGTTATATGGCCTTGCATAGTCACTTAACGTGTATAAAAGTAATTGAGAAACTCAAGGTAACAATATGAAGAAATATCAGAAAATTGGAGTGCGGAAAATAAGGACAATAGATTTTTACTCGAGTTCGACAGCTATCGCCCTACGTCCTCCTCAAGCTCCGCCTTGGTGGAGTGATTCTGCATCACTATAGAACAAACACAAGTGCTCGCATCTCACTCTTCTTGTTACGTTGAAACCTTTAAATGTACATGATCGTTGTACAATAAAATAATAGTGAGTTTCGAGTTTATTGCTCCTACAAGAAATAAGGTTTAAAATGTAGTTCAATAGTTAATATTAGATTCGAGTGAGTAGTGACAGCAAAAGATTGATTTTGTGGTTATTTATTCTACTTCTATTCTATTACAATATAGCAAGTAAATCGTGACTTTATTGAATGTGAATGGTTGTATTGACTTCATGATTCTCCATATTTTCATCTATTTCGATTATCAATTAATAGTCTAATTAATTTCATGCATTTTTTATAACCGATAACGCTAATATGTTAAATGTTCTTTTTCAATATACATTAAGATGGTCCGATCTTATTTCTAGTTTGAATGAATCTAGAAGAGGAAGGAGAAAATTTCAATGATCTTGTGAAAACTCGTATTTGATTGATGAATTGATCTCGTTTTTCACCTCAAAAATATGTGGAATATATGAATTGTAGGTCTAGTGAGGTCTCTCTGAGTTCTCGACGAGTTCCAGTTTATATGAAAATAAGGAAATCAAAAATCGCATCCAGTTTACCACTATGCGGCCTCATAGAGTAAGAAGGTGCGGCTACAAAGAAGGATCGTCATCAGCCAAAAAGTGTCCTTTAGGGGTAGTTATGAGGCTGCATAGTATAAGCAACATTTTCTATCGGACAATTTTAATTATTTTGGTCATATCTTTCTTCATCGATATCCAATTCAGGTGATTCAAAATGCATTGGAAATATAACTCAAATGTTTACAAATCTTGTAAATATCATTTTTTCAATTCAAACGTTTGTTATGCTAAAAATGGGTCTCAAATTGAGACTGAAAATTCGAAGTATAATTCTTTTTTTGTTGAAAGTTGATGTGTAATAATACTTTGACTACATTTCATCCATTCGAAGTATAACTTTTATTTCTTCATCCAATTGATCATTGACACTCTCAAATCTCCATCGCGAGATCCAACACAACTTTTAAATATTTGCACTTTAGTCCCAAACTTCGAATTTGCTTCATTTTAACCCTTTTTCAGTTTCTTCTTCCAATTTTCCATCCAAACGTGAGTTTTTCTTAATAAAAATAATAAATAACAAATTAGGTACTAATCCATCCAAATAATAACAAAATTTAATCATTTACGACATCGAATAAGTGTAGAAACTATGTTTATCATTCTCATTATAATAATCATCACGTGAAGGATATCCTCGTCTCTCTCGCTATAACGCTTTAAAATATGCTAAAATCACAAAATTTTATGAATGAAGTATGAATTTAGAGAGTTCTATCTCAAAAGAGACTCAACACTTTGGACGTTGAGCTTGCTCAAACCGTCAAGATTTACATTTGGAGCTAAAATAATTGAAGAACGTGAATTTAATCTGTATATTGATAATATTTACAATTCCCCTGTTTGGTATCGTTCAAAATTCAAATTTTAATTTAAGTTAAAGTTAACAATCAATCTTAACCATATATTACACGAGTCCCACAATTTTAATCTCCAACAAACACGGGCAATGTTACTTATGAACAGTCCAAATGCCATACAATTACATATGAAGAGCAATCTTACAAGACTTGTTTATAAGAAATTTACTACAAGTCATTTACAATAATTAAATGTATACTTGGACCCTGATAAAAAAGTTATCTGAGTTGTGTAGAAATTTATCTTTAACATGCTCACACAATATAGTTATCTCATTGGCGACACTTAACTTAGGTTGTAAGAACCCGTTTGGTAGAGATTAAGATCATATTAAAATTGAAAAACTAGCCGTTATTGTTGACTTTTATTAGACGGGTGAGATCCAATAACGGTCATATTTTCAATTTTAATCGACTTTTTAGCTCTCTCAAATAGGCTATAAATCTGTAATAGTTGAAATCAAGTTGTAGACGAAGGTCTGATAAGTGAGTCTGCCAATTAATTAGTTAAAAAAACATGGGGCGCATCCGCGCATGAAATGTTCTCTAGTGAATCTTGTCCTGAACAAAATGAACATTTTGAATGTTAAGAACGAGCACATTAAGAACAAATGAATATTTTTGAGTGCGAGTTTTGTTAAGAATTAAGTACATAATCGATACCACTTGATTAGTAAATCCCTGTTTGGTACACATTAAAATTTTCATTTTCATTCTTCTACTCATTTTCATCAATACATTTTTCAATAAAATAATATTTTTCATCACATCAGTGACTTTTCTTTTTTTTTTCAACCATACATTCTCCATCAATCTATTATTCCAAAATATATTATTCTAAAATAATGTGGCTCAAACACACCAAAATGAAGAAATGGGAATAATATGACTATGAAAATAAACAAGAACGCATTTTTACGTGGTAAAAATATACCATGGTCAGAAGAGCGGACTTTATGAATATCAATAATGAAGGATTATAAATTACTGTGTAGAATGTAAGGATTAATTTTTCAACAGGTTTACTCCTCATATATACAGTGCAAGAAGAACAATGGTGGAGTTCGACTATAATTAAGTCTATACCTATGTAGAATGTAAGGATTATTTTTTCCACAAGTTTACTCCTCATATATACAATGCAAGAAGAGCAGTGATGGAGTTAGACTATAATTAAGTCTATACAATAATGGAGTGTTTGAGATAAATGGTGTGTTTGAGCCACATTATTTTGGAATAATGTATTATGGAATAGTAGGTTGATGGAGAATGCGTTGTTGAAAAAGAATGAAAATTTATTGATGTGATGAAAAATATTATTTTATTGAAAAATGTGTGATTGAAAATGAGTAGAAGAATGAAAATAAAAATTTTAATGTGTAACAAACAGGGGCAAAATATGATTCAAATATCTGCCAAAAATGAGAACTATTCAAAATTCGGATAAGACTATCACTCGAGCCCCCGCCTCACGGAAAGTGAGCGTCGATGCTCTTGTTCCGGGCATTCGAGCGAGTAGTGAGCTCTTGTTCATTGTTTACTTCTTTTTTTTTTTTTACACAAATTCTCTCTCCTATTACAACTTGGACTCCTTCACGTTTTCTTCAAGTTCAAAACAAATTCCAAACTTCTTACAGAATTCACAAATAGATTTCAAATAGAATTCTCGAGTCGACTTCAAATAGAGTTTTCAAATAATCTTCTAAATAGGATTTGGATCACACTTTAATTCTAACAAGTTCGATGTTATTGTTTAGACTCCGCTAAAAGCAGGAAAAAACGAGTTTTTTGAGTATACTGCCTGAATATTTGGGCATCTCCCGATGAAGTTTGATGCGATGAAATTCGAGGTTGCAATAAAATATAAAATAATGCTATCTAGCATCTTGTTTTCAGTAAACTAGATGACTGAATCATGCTACATGTACACTAATCTTTACATCATCCTTTACACTATAGCATGTTGTGACATTACATTGGATATTTTTAAAAAATGCACACCTTCATGCCAACACTTTTTTTCTTTTAACAAAGCTTAGTGTACAAAAAGAAAACTTATAGAAAATCTACAGAACACACACAATAGGTGGAGTCCATTTTTTTGAACAATGTTTAAATCATATAGGACCTACCCCCATGTGAGTATCTGTAATTATTCTGTAGAATTTTTTTCTGTACAAACGTAATTTCATATTTTTTTTAGTCAAAAAGTGTACATCAAGCATGACACCTCATCACAATAGAGAGGGGGCATGCCTCTATTGTGAAGGGAATGTAACAAATAGTATTTTTTTTTTTTTTTCCTGAAGGGTAAAACCTTGTGCCCCGGCTCAATACCGGGGCATAGACTTGGTGCCTCCTATCGGAGGGGGGACACAAAGCACGGTTCTTTTTTGAAAACAATGAAGTGCCAATAATGATGTCAAATTTTTAACGAACATATAGCATTGTTCTAGATGACTGCAAAATGCAGTTTGACGCGATGTACCTTTGTATGAAAGTCAGGGGCATTCACTGAATTTACATACGGCTGGGCCCAGTTTGTTAGTATGTGGGTCCCTATTTCTATTTTTAGTTTCTTTCCAGTTTTCTCCATTATTCTATTTGTTGCGTTTTGTTCATGCCACGTTCCAAAAGTTAATGAAATTATGAAAATGATAATTATTCATTGTCTACAATTAATAAGAATTATAAAAAAGGGTAAGTCTAACAAAGGTCAACCAACTATGAGCGAAACCCTAATCAAGTCACCTGACTTTAAAAGTCTCATTGAAATCACAAAACTTCATATCTATTTCAATTCAGGTGACTTTGGTATTTAGAAGATGTGTGGTATAGATTAAAATCAGATTAAAATTGAAAATATAGTCGTTATTGTTGACTTTTATTAGATGTGTGGGACCCAATAACGATCATATTTTTAATTTTAATTGGATTTTAAACCGTACTAAATAGGCTCTTAATGTTAATGGAATTGACAGGATACATGTCTAAACTTCAAGAGCAATTAAAATACAACATTACATCTACAGAGATCTATGTGGACTATGAAATGGTCTAAATGTGATATTTTGAAGGGAAATTTGCAACAATGGTCCCTAACGTTTTCAATTTTTGTAGACTATACTCTAACCTTCAATTTGTGTCAACGAACATCCTTAACATTTCAAAAATATGCAACTCAGGTCCAACCGATGGAAACCATCGTTTTGATCGAAAAATGGTAACTCTACAAATTTTACATAAAATAATTTTAAAAAAGAAAAAGAAAAAATAATAATCTACTCACCCCTACTATCATGAAAAACTCAGAACCCAGTAAAGGAGTCACGACGGTTGGTGAACTCTCCATTATAGCCCCTTCTATGTGTCCTCTCTTTAATTATGGTTTATGATTATTTTATGACAAAAAATGGCTATTTAAGGAGCGAATCAAATAAGATTCAACAGTTTTATAAATCTGGTGAAGCTTTGCAACTGTTTTGATTTTCATTTTTTCGATTTTATGAGATTCAATTGTAGTTGTGTGGAGATTTGACAATTGCTAGTGATGGTGGCGATTGGTGGAGATCTGATTCTTAGATCTTTGGAGTCGATTTTGGGGTTTCGAAATTGCAAATAATTTGATAACCATTCACTCTTGGTTATGGGTTTTTGTTGCAGAGGCTATTGGTGGTTTGAGACGGTGGTGGTGGTATAGATGTTGGGTATTCCCTCTCGTGAGGGAGCCCATTAAATAATGGTAAGTGGGATTTTCTTTCCTTTGGCCCAAAACCAATTTATACTAGAATAAAGGAAGAGAAACCAATTGGAACAATACCCTCATTTCTAGTAAGAGAGAGAGAGAGAGTCTTCGGTTCTTCTTGCCAAAGATCGGAGGTCCATTTGTGGTCCGATTACAGTGAAATTTCAGTATGTTGTTCCTAGCGAAGAGGGCTACATTTTGACAAGAGCTAATCGTTCAAATTTCTCTTCGTTTCTCTGGGCTACACACACTTGTTTAGTGAGATTTTCTCCTTGTTGATGTGTGTATCTACTTAGTATGTTGTTGTTTTTGAAATCCAAGAGCTAGATGTGTTCTTGATGTTATAGTACTCTTTGGAGTTAGGTCTAGAGAAGACTTACTGTGTATCACATTTTTCATAGTGGATGGCTCTTTTACTGGACTAGGTCCCGGAGTTTTTCCCTTCGCAGGGTTTTCCTCGTTAACAAATTATGGTGTTCATTTTACATTCACGTGCTAGTGTGTGAGAGTTGTTTTTGGAGTTGGCTATTATTTTCTGTCATTTCTAATTCTACACGTTGAGGGGTTGATATAATTATTTCCGCCGTTTGTTTATTGTATTGATTCAATCCTCATCAATAGATTTAGCCGCGGCATTGTGTGGGTGGTGGTGGTGGTGGCTATCGTTTGACGGTGGGCGAGTTTTCTTTGTTTATTTTCAAATTTACAGTGGCACGTGGACTAGGTTGGAAGATGGCAGTTGAAGGTGCTGAAACTAGTAATGGGTGGTTGTGATGGGAGTTGGGCGGTGGTTGCAGTGTGAGTCGAAGGTGGCGACTACTTCTAGTAGGGCTCATTGGAGGAGGAGGAGGAGGAGAAGGGGGGGGGGGCGATTTTGATAGGATGGGATGGGGAGGGGAGGGTGGAAGATAAGGTGTTTTTTATTTTATTTTATTTGGGTTTTTATAATATGAAATTAATTAAGTTACCATTTTGCCCTTACTAACTTTGGTTGAAATCATTTTTTTTAGTTAACTAACGATCAAACAGATGGTTTACATCCCTTTGGACCCCACTGCATATTTCTGAAAGGTTAGAAATGTTCGTTGACACAAAATTGAAAATTAGAATAACGTCTACAAAAATTGAAAATGTTAGGGATCACTCCTACAATTTTCCCTGTTTTGAACAACTTGTTATAAATAGAGGTAGCAATGGTCAAATTAGGTCAATTTTGTCACGATCCGACAATTGATCCGAAGTTCCAGTTGGATGAAATTCTTGTTCGAAATTGAACCAAGATGAATAAATTGGGTTGAAGCATATTTTTTCATGAAAACATTTTTTTAGCCGGACCCCTTGGATCGAGGTTTTTAGGTTGGTCCAAGCCAATTCTTAAAACCGACTCGAGTTGATTATATTTGATGATCTGAGTCGGATTTCTCAACCCATGCAAGGCTGACCTAGAAAATTTTAAAGCCCAATGCGATAAGATATTATAAGGTTCTAAATATTTTTTTTACAAGCGTAGAAATCTCTTTAAAATTAATTATGGTAGAAGGTTGCAAAAAACATATGACAACAAAATTATGGCTGTTTCAAAATGTTGATTTTCTTGTAAGGTTTAACATGACGAGTCCCTTTTCCATGTGTTGAATGCAAGACTTTTCATTTGGTTTAGTAACTTTAGTTCGTTTCTTAATTTTTAAAAAGAGTTCAATTAATAGTGGAGTGACAAAGCCCTTGTTTGAGTCTCATTATTTAGATAAGAATGCATTTTGAAATAATAGATTGATAGAGAATGTATAATTAAAAAATAAGGAAAAATTATGAATTTGCGTGTCATATTATTTTATTGAAGAAAGTGTAGTTGAAAAGAAGAGAGAAATTACATAATTTTTTTGGAAATAATGGGGATCAAACGATGACAAAATTACATTTGGATTTTTAACATTTGTTTGATCCCCATTATTTTCAAAATATATTTTCCCCTTCTTTTTCAACTACACATTTTTCATTGAAATAATAGTACACTCAAACCCAATACTTTATTTATTTATTTTTTAATCACATATTCTCCACCAATCAACTATTACAAAATATATTCTTAACAAAAAATGGGATTCAAACACGCTTTTAATTTTTCTTGAGGTACCTTGAAAATGAGGGTCTCAGGTCGAAAACGACTCGCGACTCCAGAGAATTGAGCCGAGACTCAAGCTGAGCTCCATTTTGGGATGTCGGCAAGAGCTCGGGCCAACCCGTATGACTCGACAAGCCACACGGGCCGACCCCATGTTAGGGGTCATTTTCGACCGGTAACAAGTCGAGCCAGATAATACAAAAAATAATAAAAATAAAATAAAAATATAGGCAGTAGGCAGCTACTAGCTGCCTATAGACAGCAATAGCTAGCAGCTACACGTTACGTGTAGCAACAACAGTACTACATGGGCAGCTTGTACAAGCTGCATGTGTTAAATCACATTACATCACATTACATCACATTCAAATTTTAAATTTAAATTTGGTTGAAACGGATATATTTTTTGATATGATGTAAGATTTTGAGTTTCACGTCAATTTGCTTTAATCAGTTTAATTTGCAGTATTCTAGTTTTCAACTTCAATCTCCAATTTTTTTGTTTTAATATTAAGGCCCCGTTTGAGCCACTTTTTTCATTCCTAAAAATGAAAAATATGACCGTTATACTTATTCATAACATCAAATCATCAATTTTGAATTTGTATTTCTTGTGTGGGGCCAAATAACAGTTATATTTTTCATTCTCATTCTAGAAAAATGTGGCTCAAACGAGGCCTAAGTTTCTTTTACGCTGATATTCAGGGCATGTTTGGGTCAGGTTAAAATCTGATTTTAATTTAAGTCAAGGTAAAACAATCAATATTAATCACATCTTTCATGAATCTCACATCTTTTCAACCACACATTTCAAAATATCACAATTCACTGAAAATCTAATTTTAATTCTCACTAAACAGTTTATTAGTATCTTTTGCTACGATGATTGTAACCGACCCCAAGTCCCAAAAATAGGAGGGTTGTAACTTTTGTTTAACTTATAATTCGTATAAATTGCACAAATTTTAATTTATTTAAAAAAAATTAGATTTGCCACGAATTTTAAAAAAAATCGCGAGCCGGCTTGGCTCGATAAAGGCATGAGCTAGATTTTTTGGCCGATCAAAGAAAAAAACTTAGCTCGGCCAGAACCAAAAAAACCCGAACCATTTTTATTCGAGTCGAGCCCGAGCTTCGGCTCCTTTACATCCCTAGATCCGCCAATGCGCAAGGGTTAAATGGGCTGCTGAGATCTGTGATCTAACGAAAAGGGGTCAGGGTTTGTCTTGGAACTTTTAACAGTGCTGAGGAAGCTGCAAGAGCTTATGATACTGAAGCTTGGAGGATCAGAGGGAATAAAGCTAAGGTGAATTTTCCTGAAGAAGTTGCAGCCTCTAACTCAAGGCATATGGTTAAGGTGAATTCTCGTAATGTGCTTCATAAGGAAAAGCCGGGCTTACTTCAGCCAAGTGCAAACTAGTATGTTACATACTTTCCAGACACTTTGGACAATGACCTCTACAATTCTGTGTTTCTTTGAAGAGAAACCGCCAATGAAGGAATATGACTATGCTGATGCATACCCTGACACTGGGGATGTTGCTAATGTTTACTTTATCAAGGAAGCAACGTTTTTGACTCCTCACATTTTGGTTGGGGAGAAAATTCTACGAGGAGTACCCCAGAAATGTCATCCGTTCTCCCTTCTGTTTTCAAAGATGACAAAACTCAATTCTTGGAGGATTCTGGCCCTGCAAAGAAACTGAAGTCAAATTTAGAAGGTAATGTGATTGGTGATGATATCAATATGAACAAGCTTTCTGAAGAGTTCTCAGCATTTGAGTCGCAGATGAAGCCCTTCCAGACGCCATATCTTGACGGCAATTGGGATGCCTCCTCAGTCGACACCTTCCTCAATGGAGATTCATCTCGAGATGGTGGGAATGAATTGGATGTTTGGTCCTTCGATGATGTTACTGCTATGTTTCGTGGGATATACTAAAGCTTCAGCTACCCACTGTTGCTGGCTTTTCATAAAGTAAGTTACGCTGCCATGTTAAATATAAATTTGATCTCTATCCGACTCTTTTCTTTGTCCGTATAGCCTTGTTGTTACCTCTCACTCGACTGGAAAATATGTATTAATTCTACTTTTGCACATGGTGCTAGATATAACTGTCGATTTCCTTTCTTAAAATCTATATCTTGTTATTGGTTTTTCAGCAGCGCAGTTGAAATAATGATGTGATGGCGAGCTTCCTTAATTTTTTTCTTTCTTTCATAACGGTATGGACAAGGACAACGGGATAAGATTCCATTATATAATTCCATACCATTGAATATATATGCTATGAATTTGAGTAAGTCATCCTTTCCTCTGTATTAAGAAATCTTAAAGCACAATCAAGAAGGAGAAAAAGAAAATTGTGAAGAATTTGAAGCAAGAAAGTTAAAACAGTAAAAACATAAATTTCAGCTTATTTCTCCTTCAAGAAATGCAGTATCTTTGTTTTGATTTACATTTTCTTGATAATCTTGTTGCTAGGGAATGCTACAGTAGTCGTTATCTTAAACTTGAAGCCCCGAAGGACCGAATTTTCTCTCCAGACAGTTGATGTTGAATCTTATAAGATCAATGTAACTAACTCAGACCAAAACATATGTGTTTCATCAGTTCCTTCTCTGATTTTGAACGTTGAATATTCAAACAAGGTTGTGTTAATTTAGAGGATAGAGTCGGGCCAAAGCGATGTGTTTTATATTTTTTCATTGTTTAGAAAATTAATTCGATGTGTAAAAATGAATATTCTCATTGATGTGTGTACAAATTATATCCTTTGTGAAATATAAAAACAAAATGTACAAGTAGAGTTTACTGGTAATAAAGGATGGAGGATTATAGTTTAAGCATATTCTGACTAAGTTGACAAGAGGTTGTGTGAAAAAAAATAAAAAAATAAGGAGTATCTATTGCCACATACATCTCTTTTAATTTTATTTTATATTTCGGTTGTGCTACATATATATATATTACCACTTACATATTTGTATATACAGAGGCGGACGTAGACTTTTTATGTTGGCAAGACACGCTAAAAACCTTCGCTGTATAAGCTGAAAACTTTTCTTCATCGGTTTCAGAAATCCAGAATTTCATCCTAGGATCACTTCAAGAAAAGAATTTTCATGATAAGAAACATTGTTCGGTTCATTACTGCTAAAGTAGAATCCCTAATGCCCTGTTTCATCTACCTTGACTTTTTATAGCATCCAGAACCTTTATTTTGCTGCACAATGTAACATTGAATTATTTGTCTTTTACAGTGATTCCTCCAAAAATTCATTTAAACAGTATGCAAATGGACTCTGTTTGGTGGTTGCATCAGAAAAGCCATAAGAATTAAGAAATATCCTACAGAAAATCAACAAATTATATTTATATGTATTTGCATCTTGATTTCAGAATTTTCAAGTGAATGATATCTATTTGCGCTGATATTTACTATCTACACTGCACTTAACATCAAGGAAATAGATTCTACAATAAATAAAAAGAACATTTGCGTGTAAGTGAATTAGTACCTTGTAGACTTTTGTCTAAATCCCATAATAATGAGTACTTTCTTTGCAAAATACTCGGCAATGCTTCCAAATCTACTTAAAAAAATTAGCTATCACATCAATTCATGAACCGTCTAAAAATTCAAGTCATGAATTCAACTGACACAATGATAATATAAAGAAACCCTGGAAGCTATAGATACAATACAATCCCCTTAATTTCAAGAATAACTAAAAATGTTAATTTTACATTCTCGATCTCCTAATTAAGGAACTAATAATCAAAGAATAATAATTTCCGTCATAACAGAAACATTTTTGCCTCATTCCTAATCAAACTTCAAAGTTCATTCAATATGTACCCAAATTAAGGAACTAATAAAACTCTCATCCAAACACACAACTTCTCCAACATCAGAATCCCTAAAAGCAGTGGTGAGTGCCGGAACTTACCTCATCACCGGAGCAGCGACAACCAGGAGAGTGAGTGCTGAGTGCCGGAGAGACCGCGATAGCTCAGAGAGGAGTGAGAGTTGGAACGGGTGGAGGCGGAGGCGAGGCTGCCGGAGAGTGGTGCTGTGGCTGCCGTCAGCCGTGGGTGTGGCCAGTGGCCGTGTGCGATGTGTCGGTGTGTGTGTCGGAGAGTGGTGAAGGCCGTGCGGGAGACTCAGACGGGAGAGAGGAGAGGAGAAATGAGGTGAGGGTTTGAATTTCATTCTTTTCCTTTCATATTAAAAAAAATAACTTCAAAATCGGGGGTTATACGCATAATGTGGTAAGATATAGGGGGTGTTTGGTAGATATTAAAATTGAAAAATTAGTCGTTATTGTTGACTTTTATTAGACGAGTTGAATTCAATAACAACTATATTTTCAATTTTAATTGAAATTTAAGTCATACCGAACACGCTCATAATTGTATCAAAATTTCTTCAACCAAATGAGAAAAAAAAAAAAAACCTTCTCTAATCTTTTCTTGACATCTTATCTATTTGTAAAATTTTTTGTAACTTCTTAGGCACAAAAAGCATTATTCTTTATATTTTGATATTTTAGCAAACTAGTCAGCTAGGATGGTCCTTACGCGTCGCCACGCTAAATGATGGGCATGATTGTTTAAACTTGATGCCCGTGTATGATTTAGATAAAAATCTAATTTTACTAAATTGGTGAAGTATGTGGTTGAAAAATTACGATTCCTATGAAATATATAATTAATTTTAGTATTATTTTTTACTTAGATTTTAATTCAATTTTTTAGCTAAATCAAACATGGGCTATATATTTGCAAATTGAGAATATTTTATTGCATTTAGTGTAAATTTTGTCATCTTAATAAAACCTAGATTTGGAGGTACATGGAGCAAAAAGGAGGATTTTGAGCTTAATTAAAATTGATTCAAAGTAATTGAAGACATGATTGCACAAGAATCTAGATTGATGCAATATTGAGAGAGTAATTGAAAGAAAATCACAAGTTTTGAAAGTCAAATTCAACTTTACTTCAATATGCACCAAATCATATCACTTTCTTCGGTGCTCCTTAAATTGGGGTTTGTTCTACAATAAACATAAACGAATAAAAAATTGATATATTAATTCAAAAGAACTAACTAAAGTCTTGTAAGTGAGTCAAATTAGTGTGTATTTTAATTTTACACGTATCAAACACCCCGTAAACTTAAATTTTTACTAGCCTCAAAACGAAGAATAGAAAATCAAAACTCAACGAACACAAGTAAAGATTGTGCAATTTGAGCAGATGTCTTACCACATTCGCATCAAGTTTTAATCTAAGCATTTAAGTTAACGAAAAATATCACAATAATAGCTACACAATTTTTTTCTTGGTACTTACTCCTTGTTCGGCTCATGTGTGAGCTCATAATTTCCCAAATGTTTCCTATAGTCCGAATTGAGTTATGCAAACGAATGTCACGTGATGATTTAATGTTTAATAATTATTTTCCGAGGACGTAATGATATATTTCTGAGTGTCAAGTTTTAAACTAAGCATTTAGTCATTTTGGATAATTTATAAATTTTAGAATAGTGATTTATGAAAGAACGCGTGGTTGTAAAATAATAAAAAAAATTAGATTTGTGTGTAATATTATTTTATTTGGAGAATGTATGATTAAAATTAAAAAAAACAAGAAAAAAATTAATGAGGCCAAATAAGGGCTTAAGTTAACGAAAAATATCGCAATAATAGCTACACAATCTTTTCTCAGTACTTAATCCTTGTTCGACTTGTGCGTGTGCTTATAACTTCCCAAATGTTTCCTATAGTTCGAATTGAGTTATGCAAATCAGTGTCACATGACGATTTAATGTTTCATAATTATTTTCTAAGGACATAATGCTATATATGAGCCCCATTTTTTCTTAAAAAAAATGTATTATTATTGAATAGTGTTTACAAATCTTTTATTTTTTATTTTTTAATAACACATTTTCCATAGATGCACTATTCAAAAATATTTCTTTTTTTTCTTTTTTTTTTTTTTTGAAAAAAACGTGGATTCAACAAGCCCATAATTTTAAAGAGTGGGGACACGAGTTCAATAAATAATGGGTGGGAGATATTGGCACAACACCCACAAAGATTGGGGACCCCTATTGGAATTTTAACCCTCTTCTTCCTCCTGCTCTTCTTCTCCTCCTCCTCCTCTTCTGCTGCCCTAAACCCTAAAACCCTTTCCGCCTCTTCTTCCTCCTCTTCTCGACTTCTCCTCCTCCTCCTCCTCTTCTGTCGCCCTAAGCCCTTTCCGCCTTTGAGCACCCACGCCACAATGGGAAAAATTGGAAGCCTTAAAGTATCTAAAACGACCAAAGACCTAGACCACATCAAATCTGACGTCACTTCGTTTGCATCCTCTCTTGGCTTCTCCTCTGCTACCTCCTCATCCGCCGGCTTCAATGATTCAGATTTCCGTAAAACTGGTCCCATTAAACCCCATTCACGACCACCCAAAAGTTCCTATAGTGATAAAACTAATATCCCACGCGATAAAGAAAACAAAAACATACCCAAAAATAACAACAAACGGAACAATCCCAAATTCGACGTCAAATCTCCTCAAATTCAGACCCCCAATTTCAGCAAAGGTAATTTATTGAATGAGCGTGATAGTAAATTTAAGGATTTTCCGAAGCTTCCGTTGCTGAAAGCTAGTGCAATGAGCGTTTGGTACAAAGATGCTGCCTTGCTGGAGGAGAAAGTGATAGGGGATAATAAGAGAATTGAGTTCAAAAGTGTGGATGAATGGAAGGGTTTGGTGGAGGAAAAGAAGGAGGTGGGCGAGCGTTTGATGGCCCAGTATGTCCGAGAGTACGAGTCATCACGAGGCCAAAGCGGGGATATTAAGATGCTCATTGCCACACAGAGATCAGGGACTGCTGCGGATAAGGTGTCGGCCTTCACTGTCTTGGTCGGGGATAACCCTGTTGCTAACTTGAGATCGATTGACATGCTTCTGGGTAAGATTCATGTTATTTTTTGGGTTCCACGTGATTTTCTGGTATTTGAGATTTTTGGTGTGATTATGTAAAGCGGTGTTGCTTGATTGACTAATTATGAATTTTTAGTTGCATGATGAAACGTTGGGCAAATTGTTACACAGGATTTTAGAGGAGAGGTTTAGGCTATGCTGCGACTTAACAAGATTTGTTATAGGCAAATTCTTTTTCGGGTTTAAGGACCTACTAATAACTTCAATGATAATGTTTGACAGAAAATACTACTTCAATGAATACTGGTATATCTCAAATTGTTGCTTATACATGAACATATGGAGTCCTGGCTGAATAAGTGACCGGTATATTAAAGAATTGGGCTATATTCAGGAATTTTTTGGGGGTACGTAAGTATCAAAGTTTGAGTGTTCTTTACTGAACAGATATGAGTTATAAACTGTTGCTAGCAATGTAGGAGATTACTTTTGACTGTAAGTTCACTGGGTACTGCAACGGTAGAAACTGAATGTGTATCAAACATCTTATGCCCCAACTGACAAGTTACAAGCTCCTAGTAGCTGATTGTTACTTATGTTTACTCGTCCTGTTAATTTCGAACATCAAATTGGTGTTTTATAACACGGAGTTTTGAATAAAATGACATGCAGGAATGGTGACATCAAAAGTTGGTAAACGCCATGCTTTGGCTGCCTTTGAAGCACTCAAAGAACTTTTTATATTGAGGTCAGCACCCTTTCTTTCTGTTTGATTGGTTCAATTTAAGATTTGTTCCCTGATGGACATTTTCTTAAATTCTTAGAATGACAATCAGTTGCAATTTCCTGTCTTGAGAATTGGCTCTGGCAATTGCCTTGTTGAGCTGCTCCCACCTGTTAGTTATGTAACCACAAATAAAAAAGTTTGTTTTCAATTATTGGCCATGTATTATATGCGTACAAAAAAGCATTTATGTGCGCTTCAATGTTTATTTAGCATATCAGTGGATTCATGCAATATGTAACATTGTCTATTATTATTCTGCCAGTCTATTACCAGATCGTAAGCTTAAGACTCTTGTTCAGCAGCCTTTAAATCATCTCTCAGATACAAAAGATGGTTATTCTCTTTTACTCTTTTGGTATTGGGAGGAATGCCTAAAGGAAAGGTATTTTTTTTATTTACTTATTCATTTCCATCTTGTGGATGAGTAACTATTAAAGTGGTATACTATGTAAAATTTAAGCGACACCTGTAAGGTTCGTGGGACTGGAAATTGGGAAAAATGTCCTTCAAAATTCTTTCATATTTTTCATGAGATTCGAAATCTCTGTATTTATAAAATTGACATGTTTTGTTTCTTGTCCACTGTACTTGGTATTACAAGTCCCATGGTTAAATGAACACAAGAATTTGGGATTTTGAGAGTTTTATATTCTGGAAGATTTTGGTGCTCAACAAACAATTAGATCCCCATTTAATAGACAACATTCATGTGGTATTGGATGAATTACAGGTATGACCGCTTTGTTTCTGCGCTTGTGGAAGCATCACAAGATGTGTTGGATATACTAAGAAACAAGGCATTGAAGGTTGGATTTTAATCTTCGTTTTTCGCAATTATCGTAGTGGTTTATGCATCTATAATTACTTGCACGCATTTCCTTTGTCCTTGATAAGTCACAAGTACCTGAGGAATATTATTTATTTCTTTTGAAGGAAAAGATTGAGATCTCCCAATCCCATTATAGAATAACGGTGGTTATTATTTTATGTTTAATTCTCATGTTATCATCTGTGCCCAGACCATGTATACATTGCTGCGAAGCAAATCAGAGCAAGAGCGTCGTCTGCTCTCTGCATTGGTAAACAAGGTAAATCTGAGCTTTTGCATTGGACTACATGGAACTCAATGAAGCTTCTGGAATATGTTCTTATCATCTTCTTGCCTATAGCTAGGACATCCTGAAAACAAAGTTGCATCTAATGCTGATTATCACTTAGCAAATCTCTTGGCTGACCATCCAAATATGAAGGTAATCTTTAGCGCTTTAATTATTTTTATGAGGCATTTCAATGCGGATTAATCTAGCTATTTTATAAATTAGGTATGAGTTTATTTGAACCACAACTTCCTGTTGTCACTTTAAGCATTTGACAATTGAATCAAGTTACATTTTTTCCTTTCTAGAATTGAATAGTTGATTGTCTGAATAATGAGTGAGATTTTGCTAGTGGTATCGTTCATGGCAGTATATATTCAGTTTGATTTGCACGCTAATTTGAACTGTACTGAAATATTTAGCTTGTTGCCTATTGTCATATATATTAGTTGTTCTGAAATTAGCTAACATTTGTGATGGAGATTCTAAATGAAATAGAGTTAGGAATAGATTTCGACTTAAAGTAGATTTGATTAATTATGATTGTGTTGATTAGTTTTGTTTAACTGTGGTTTTGATAATTGATAAGTTTGTGATGTATTAGAAGGTCCCTTGGATTTAACTTCTGTACAACAATATGACGGGAATAGGCTTCATTTAATAGACTATTAGTGGATTGAATTATTGAGAAAATTGAAATCTTCCTCCTCCTCCTCCTCCTCTCTCTCTCTCTCTTTATGGCTTCTTCTCTGACTTTCCTTCTATTTTATTTCCTGGTCATGTTCAGCATCACTGTCACCTAAAATTGAATCATGGGTAGCTAAAAAAGATCCTTCCATCACTTGATCACCCTCTCTTCTTTCACTTGTATTTCTGATGAAGAGCCCTAGACAGTGCATAAATTCCTATAATGTGATGACACCAGTTGAAATTCTAACTATACCTAGATATTCAAGCAGAAGCAACTCAAATCATAAGAGTTTTCTAACCAAAATGTTCCTTCAAAGATTGACCTGTAGTACTGCATAAATTTATTGTTACAAGTTAGAGTAGTTGAAATTGATTGGATACATAATAGGAAGTATTATAATTTTCCTAATATAAATTACTCTTGACATGGTTTTGGATTCCCGTTCCATTATTGATTGGAAGCTTGCTTGCTATTATTGAATAGAAAACTTGAAGCTGACAACCTTGAATATTATTACTTTGTTTATTGTGGATGATAATATGCTGATTTGAGAATAATATTTTTTCTGTTGAATTTTTGCAACATTAATTTGTTGAAGCTTTTCTTAATTATAATAGGCTGTGGTGATCAACGAAGTGGATAATTTCCTTTTCCGACCTCATCTTGGATTGAGAGCTAAATACCACTCAGTAAGTCGATATTCTATTGTCGCCCTTTCTCCCCTTACCTGCTAATATAGCACCCATTCTGAAGGTTCTCTCTTTAGTTTTTGCCTTTTGAGGTGTCATTAAGTTGTCTCGTCGCAGTAGCAATGATGCTTCAATATCATTTTGCATTTTTTGATTGTTATAACTTAAAATGATACTAATATCTTCTTTCTCTCACTTTCTGTGAAGTTTTACCGTCGAAAGTTGTTTGAAGATTAGTGGTTTCTGAAACTTATATGCTTCTATTTCACTACTTTGTTTCCCTTCTGTTGTATAATGTGATATAAAATTATTGCTTCCCTGGATTTCATGTTTGGTGGTTACCCTGATTTTCTCAAGACATTGGACTAGTGCACATGGTCCGCATCTCCTCTTACAATGCACTATTAGCTGTTTATCTGTTTGAATGTGTGCTCATTATAGGAGAGTGTGTAACAATTGATATGTAAACTTGTTAACTGGTTGCTGTTCCTTATTCACAATGTGTTGAACCTGCAAACCTTATTTGTTTTGATATCCTACCAATTTGCAGGTTAACTTTTTGAGCCAGATTCGTTTGAGTCACAAGGGCGATGGACCAAAGGCTGCAAAACGTTTGATAGATATTTATTTTGCTCTCTTTAAGGTATTGGCAGAAGATTTTGCACTCATTTAAATTTCAGTTATAAATTTTTGCTCTCTAAGTTTTATGTTCCCCTCATCCATATTCTTTATAGGTTCTACATGCCACTTTCATTTATATTCATTCTGGATTGATCACATGTCGATTTATAGTGCCCTTTTTTCTTCTTCACCAGAAAGATTTAAAGTATTTTAATCCACCTTTTCAGGTTTTGATTTCTGAGGCCGGTAAAGCACCATCTGTGGCCAAGCAAAGCGAAGAGAAAAAATCTTCCAGTTCCTTGAAAGAGAACAAACCTAAATCATTGTCAGAATCACATATTGGAATGGATTCACGGTTATTATCAGCTCTTCTAACGGTCAGTACAACCCATTTCCTTTCCCACATTGGATATTCGATAGTGGACATTTCATAAAGACCGTTGAGCTCAAACTTAGGAATTCAGTTTCTTTACTCATTCAGAGACTAAGCTTGATCCTGAAAGTCGATTGGATTTCTACTTTAACTTCCAAAAAGCTAAAATTTCTTGTATCAGCGATGATGCTAGATTGCTAGTGTAGTTCGTTGCTTTTCAAATTGTATCTGCTGAATAAAGCGCCAGGTTAACTAGATCAAATTACCGAATTGAGCCCATGTAACTAGGTACTTATGATCAATCATTCTTGGGTACGTAACCTTCCAGCTGCACACCAAATATGATTATATCTATGGTAAGAAGCAATCTAGAGAATAAGGGAACCCCCAGGTTCTAACCAAATATAATCAAATCTATGCTAACATGTAAACTAGAAGAATGGCAATACCCAGAATTCAGAGACAGCAAATAGTGGTTAAATCTAATGTAATCTAATCCAGTATGGAAGGTTACATAACTTCTTCCAATTTAGGGTGTCCGATATCGATGCCCATCTTATTTGGTGACTGTATGAATCCATGTCTCAGCACGCTTCAAACAAAATGCAAAAGTTAATTGGTCTTGCTTCTCATTCAAAGTCTTTTATAATTTTTTGCCAAGTGATTGAGCGCCTTCTCTTCATGCTCATATTTTCTGTTTCCAAGTTTATGATTATATTGTAATTTGGCATGAACAGTCAAAAATATTATGTAACCACATCACCTTTCTTCTTTTACAGGGTGTTAATAGAGCTTTTCCATTTGTTTCTGGTGATGTAGCTGATGATGTAATAGAGGTCCAAACACCAATGTTGTTTCAGCTGGTACGCCTTGCAATGCTTGGAATTCTATTTCTTGGTGCCGCACTAATGGATGAATGGTGTCGATTTCATTGTATGGATGTTAAACTGGATTTTCATCTCAATTACATGTATTTCGATTTTCAGGTTCATTCGAAGAACTTTAATGTGGGAGTTCAAGCATTAATGCTTCTCGACAAGATTTCATCTAAAAACCAGATTGTTAGCGATCGTTTTTATCGTGCCTTGTACTCAAAACTCTTGCTACCAGCTGCCATTAGTTCTTCCAAGGTCAGCAAAATTATCCAACTTTTTGGATGTGGTTCTCAATCAAGGTCTCTCTTTATTTTAATTCCTTGAACCTCGAACACTGAGCAAATGCATGAAAAATTTTAAACTTCCTCCTATCCAGCTGGGTTTCTTGACAATAGCTATATTCTAATTTATATATTTCCTTTTATGATTCTTAAACCTGCTTTTAGAATTAGAATTTTGTTGAACCAACCAGCTCATCAAAAGCTTAAGCTTCAACATGCTGCCTTATGTGCATGCCACATTCATTTTTTATCAATGTTACGTGCACAATTTTTTAAAATGGGTTGCGGGAAGACAAAACACCTTTGCCTATTTTGACATAACGTTGAATCCCCTCTTCTAAAGTTTAAGCTCTTAAGGACAACATTTAGCTGGTAAGATTTTGTCTTCAGCAAATTTACTTGCAGATTATGTTCGATGAACCTTCCAAATGGTTTTCCAGGCTGTTGTTCTATCTACCGCTGTACTCGTTTTATTAGAACCCTCTCTCTCTCTCTCTCTCTGATGTTATGATTTCTGAATTGCCCTTGTTGAATAATTCGGAGTCTAGCTCTAGTCTGGTCAGAAGGACCATCTGTTATCTCCTTTTCAGGATTCCAATTTGCATGTGGCTGATAATGTTTTGTTCTGTCTTTGAATGTATATAACCTGTAGGAGGAATTATTTATAGGGCTCACGCTGAGGGCAATGAAAAATGATGTTAACATAAAGCGGGTTGCTGCATTCTCGAAGCGCTTGTTGCAGGTTAGTGTTTAAATGCATTTTTTTTTCCCTGTCATTCTGGTCATGTTAATTTGTCTAGAGCCTGCTGTATGAGCTTTCTGTGTTAATTTATCTTTTTTCATATGCTCTTGGCATGCAAAAGATATAACTTGTGGGCAGATAGATCAGTCTATGACTTCTATTTGCTTAGCTTCTGTTCGGGAAAAATTGTCTTCTATTTTTGTTTTGACATTAAAGTTAATTTCTGTAAGAAAATATTCAGTATATTGAGGTCATGTTATTTGATGAACAAGCGATCATCTCAACTCTAGAGAAGTGCTATCAGAGTGGAAACTAAAGGGATGGTTTGCTTCCAAATTTTAACGACGAAAGCAATCTTCTAAAGAAAATGTTATGTAAGAAAGGAGAAAAAAAAGGAAATCTTGATTGTCAGGGACTCCTAAAAATAAGCAAATTCGGCTTATTCCTTTTCTTTGAAGCTTTATTTCCAGATAGCACACATCATGATTATTATTGGCAACAACACCAATCTAATTGTGTATTTGATTCACTAAGCTAATGAATATTAATCTGCTTGTTTGGTTTTATTGATTGCCCTACTATCCACCAGGTTGCTCTACAACTGCCACCTCAGTATGCATGTGGTTGCCTTTTTCTCCTCTCTGAAGTCCTCAAAGCACGCCCACCACTGTGGTAAGTCTAGTTTCAGTAAGGATATTATTTTTTCGGAGTTAAAAAGGTTTAGCCTGGGAGCACCTTTCAGCTTTTTAGAAGTTGCCTTTTTGGGGATTTCAAAAACTTTTCTAAAATTAATTCAATGACTTTCTAAGAGAGTACTTTTACTTTTATTTTAAAAAGCTTTGCAACTCTTCATTATGCAGGAACATGGTACTTCAAAATGAGTCTGTCGATGAAGATCTTGAGCATTTTGAAGATATTGTAGATGACGATAACAAACAAGCCAGTCTTGTACCAGATAACGAAGACAACAAAGATGATGTTTCTCAAACCAGCAATGAGAGCGGTAGCGATAGTGATTTCTCACTTGATAAAGGTGGTTCTCTGACTGCTGTTTCTGATGAAGATGATTTAAGTGAAGCATATGGTTTGCTTGGGAAATATGGTGTAGATGAAAGCAAAGAACTTAAATCAGCGTCTGATAGTAAAGGAGGTGACCGTCTTCAAAGGAAAAAAGATAGCCCGACATTGCCTGGAGGATACAACCCACGTCATAGGGAACCTTCTTACTGGTAATTTTCATTTACTCTTTGTTTGATTTGAATGTGTTGAGCTTTGACAATCTGAGAATCACTAATAGTCACTACGATTACAATAAGACAGTGAAATGTAGGCACGGTGGTTTAATGGAAAGTAGTTATATACACCTTTATGGCAGTCAAATAATTTATTCTTCTGCATAGAATGCAAAAGGTTTTTTTATATACACAAGGCATCGAACTTAGATCATTGTATCTCTGAGACACAGTGCTATGTGGCGAGCACAGAGTGAATTGGTCTTCCACCTTTTACTTGAGAAATGCCGTGTCCATATTTTGGAGGGATTGAACCCCTCTGATTTCTAGCTAAGCGAAAAAGGAAAAAGAAAAGAAAAAGGCGTACAGACCTACAGGGTTGGAAAATAAAGAGGAAAACTATG
The DNA here is from genome assembly GCA_019097785.1 of Fraxinus excelsior. Lineage (NCBI taxonomy): Eukaryota > Viridiplantae > Streptophyta > Magnoliopsida > Lamiales > Oleaceae > Fraxinus > Fraxinus excelsior. The sequence goes on from CM032630.1 coordinate 6,339,672, forward strand.
ATGTGGTTGGCAGCTCTATGATTGAATTCAGGAGAAGAATTTCAATAAATCTGTTTACAATTCAGCAAATCAATAACAGTAACAAGCCTCAATTATCAGCCAATTCAGTAGATCAAAATCCTGTTACAATATATGTTGCCTGACATTTCTCCTAGATCAGCAGCAGCCAGCATCTGAGGCATCAGTGTAATCCGCTGCAGCAGCAGGGGATCCTATCAAATTTGGTATCAGAGCACTTGATCCTCAGACAAATGGAAACTAATTTTAGCATAGAATTGGAAGAGAGGTGAGGCTCCATATTGAATCGGTTTGAGAAATTGATAATGCAAAGGGAAGGAGACCGAGATGTTGATTCTGGGCTGGATGCTCAAGGTAGATTAATAATATCAATATTAGATGGAGAAAATACAGATTGGTGGGTGTCAGGCGGAGATGATTTTTTCCAGAAATAGATTATCTGAAGCAGAGAAAATAGAAGCTGCAACATCTTGTTTTGACTGCGAAACATGGAAATGGTTTCAGTAAGTAGATCAACTACGACCGGTGCGAACATGGGATGAATTGAAGGGATTGATGATGGCTCGATTTTGCATAAATAATCTCTCTGGTGAAGAAGTGCCGACGGGAAGGCGTAGGAGTGCGGTTAACTGGGAGACTCTGATTACTGAACAGCGGTGTCAACTTCAGTGCCTTAAACTTGTATTGATGGTGCCCCCAACGTGGAAGCACATTAATATCCTTCTCAAATCTTGCACAAATCAACATTTCTTCCAAGGGATGACATCTCCTTTATTTACCACTGGTGAAAGAGAAGGATTTTGTTTCTCACTTCTGGTAGAATGTAGCCACCAACTTAAATTACAGAACCACAAGCTCAGCTTGCAATTAGGATGCAGCACATGCATATTATTTCTCTGATGTTTAATGTTATTATATATTGGCCTTCTAATTCATGTTTATTGTTCTGATGTTGAATTTCATTATGGAGTAACAGCAATGCAGATCGGGTTAGCTGTTGGGAGCTAATGGTTCTGGCTTCACATGTGCACCCATCAGTTGCTGCTATGGCCACAACCCTTCTTTCTGGGGCTAATATTGTTTACAGCGGAAATCCGCTGAACGACCTTTCACTTGGTTCATTCCTGGATAAGTTCATGGAAAAGAAACCAAGGCAAAGTACATGGCATGGTGCCTCCCAGATTGAACCTGCCAAGAAGGTTCGTTCGCCTACACTATTTTTTTTTTTTTATTTTTAGCTGGTACGGGGTTTAGATCTTCTCTCTGGATATTTTCTTTCGAACTTAATGTCTGATTCGTATATTTTGAGTCATTGTCTGTTTTCAATTCTTCCCCTCATTTAGACTCAACTGAATTGAACTTGATATGATAATCATATCAAGTTGTTGGCTGTTGCCACAGTTTGATTTAATAATTGTTTTCTACCACGGTACTTTCCTAACTCTTCTTGTATCTGTCCAGCTTGATATGAAAAACCAGTTGATTGGACCAGAAATAGTGTCATTGGCCGAAGAGGATGTGCCCCCGGAGGATCTTGTTTTCCACAAATTCTACGTGAATAAAATGAATTCCTCCAAGAAACCTAAGAAGAAAAAGAGGAAGACAGCTGATGATGAGGCCGCTGAAGAGTTCTATGCTGTGGATGGTGCCGATGATGATGATGAGAGTGACAATGAAGAGATTGAAAATGTGTTGGACTCTTCTAATCCTGCATTAGAAGTAGATGGCGATTATAACTATGACGATTTGGATAAAATTGCAAATGAAGAGGATGATGACTTGATTGGCAGAGGCAGTGACGAAGATGACTTCCCCTCAGATATTGCCAATATGGAAATTGACGTTGCTGAAACTTTATCTGGGGAGGATGAAGACGAGGATGAGGAGGACATTGCCATAGGGGAAGCAGATGATGAGAGTGACATGGATGAGAGCTTTAATCAGAAGAAAAAGAAGCAAAAACCAAATAAACATTCTGCTGCATCTCCCTTCGCTAGCCTTGAAGATTATAAACATTTGATGGATGATTCAAATTCAGCAAAAAACACATCCACCAAAAAAAGAAGTAAGGGGAAGAAAAAAGTGTCTTCATGAGTCCATAATTTAAGGTTGCAATGCAATGTTAGAGAGACATTGCATGTTAATTGAACCTTGGGTAATTTTTGACTCCAAAATATTTATATGTAATTCTGTGGGCTGGTAAGAGCCTTGGGACTCTCTCTCCTTCCCTCCTATAATTTGGTTTATATGGTCAATCAGCATGCTTTGTTCCTCCTAAAGGGCATGTTAGACAAACCTTTTAAAAGTCTACTTTGAAGATTTACTTCACGTGCAAATGCTTTATTTGACTTCGAGGTTCTTCAAAAAGTTTTTCCCTAAAAATACAGAAGTAAAAGTTTTAACGTTGCAAAAACTAAAAATTTCTGCAACTCATGATAAATTGTTTAACTGACGCAACATAAATCCACATGAGCATTTTGACCTCCAAGGTTAAAAACACCTGACTTCAAATTACAGCTAACGAAACTTACATTACAGAGTAGATTTGTATCTAATATATAATCTATACATCTATTGAGAGATTTCAACATCAACTGTTGCGCTGGTAGCTTCTCCGCCACCACTGTCAACGCCCCATTTTCACATTTAGCAGTAATGGCTGATACATTACAATTTCCAGGAAGTCGAAATTTCCTCAGTAGCTTCTGGGGTGTCTTCCTCTCTAGCCTTGTGTACTTGCACCTTCTTCTTCCCCATCTTCGCGTTTCCTCTTCCCATTACTCTTAATTACTAGTGTATTCTCATCTTCTACTGTAACCTGCAAACAATCCCAACAAAATTTAGATCAATCATCTCTAAATTGAACCAAGATTAATAAATTGAGTTGAATCAGAATTTTTCATGAAAATCATTTTTTAACCCGACCCCTTGGATTAAGGTTTTCAGGTTCGTCCAAGCCAATTCTCAAAGCTGACTCGAGTTGATTATATTTGACGATTTGAGTCGGATATCTCAACACGTGCAGGGTCGACCCTGTGAATTTTGAGGCCCAAGGCGATAAAATATTATAAGGTCCCTATTTTTTTTTTAATAAGCTTAGCAATCTCTTTAACCACATATTCTCCATCAATTTACTATTACAAAATACATTCTTAACAAAAAATAGGGCTCAAACAGACTTTAAATTTTTCTTGAGGCCCTTTAAGAATGAGGCCAAGGTGGGCTAGAACCGGCTCACTCAGGAGAACCGAGCCGAGACTCGGGCCGAGCTCATTTCTGGGATGTCGGTTCGGCCCGTGTCACAAGTCATTTTCGGCTTGTGACGAGCCGAAACTTATATATAAAAAAAATTAATACAATAACAACAACAACAATAATAATAATGTAGGCAGCAGTAGCTAGCAGCTACACGTTACGTGTAAACATAAACGAATAAAAATCTGTATATATTAATTCAAAAGCACTAACTAGTATCGTAAGTGAGTCAAAATAGTGTGTACTTTACATGTATCAAACACCCACAAACTTAAATATTTTACTAGCCTCAAACAAAACAAAAAATAGAAAATCAAAACATGACGAACACAAGTAAAGATTTTGCAATTCGAGTAGACGTCTTACCACATTTACATCAAGTTTTAATCTAAGCATTTAAGTTAATGAGAAATACAACAATAATAGCTTCACAATTTTTTCTTGGCACTTAACCCTTGTTCGACTCGTGCGCGCGCGCTCATAACTTCCCGAATGTTTCCTATAGTCTTAATTGAGTTATGCAAACGAGCGTCACATGACGATTTAATGTTTAATAATTATTTTCCGTAGACATAATGCCATATTGAGCCATATTTTTTGAAAAAATGTATTCTTGAATAGTGTTTCAATCTCATTTCAACCAAACATTTTCAATAAAATAATATTGTACTTTTCTTATTTTTTAACAACACATTTTCTATCGATGCATTTTTTTGACAAAAATGTGGCTAAAAAAAGCACCATAATTTTAAAAAGTGGAAACACAAGTGCACCCTTTTGAAATTTAAACCCTCTTCTTCTTTTTCTCCCATGTTGCCCTAAAATATAAACCCTTTTCTACGTTTGAGCACCCACACCACAGTGGGAAAAATTTGGGGCGTTAAAGTATCTAAAACGACCAAAGACCTAAACCACATCAAATCCAATGTCACTTCGTTTGCATCCTCTCTCGGCTTCTCCTCTGCTCTCTCATCCTCGTCCGCCGGCTTCAATGATTCAGATTTTCGTAAAATTGGTCCCCTTAAACCCCATTCACGACCACCCAAAAATTCCTATAGAGATAAAACTAAGATTCCACGCGAGAAAGAAAACGAAAACATACCCAAAAATAACAACTAATGGAACATTCCCAAACTCGACGTTAAATCACCTCGAATTCAGACGCCCAATTTCACCAGCAATAATTTATTGAAAGAGCGTATTAAGAATCTCCAAAAGCATTTTTGGAGCTTAAACTCGCAGAAAATGATGATTTCCAACGAGAAACAGTCGGCGTAGTTGATTATTTAACGATAGGTTTTTTGGGCCGACTGAAGCCGACCGTTAAACTGTCGTCCCATAGGCGACTGTTAAGGTAGTCACCTTGGACTAACTCTTAACAATCGCCCTTCGAGTGATTGTCGTCCCCTTTGGGCGTACTGTCAGCCGCAGTCAGTCCAATGCTTTTTTTTCATTTTCTTTTCTATTTAAGATTTTTTAATTCTTTTCTTTTTATGATAAGATTTAATTTTTTAATTTTAATTATATAGTTTTTATATTCTTTGTTGATTAAAGTTTTTCTATTTTAATTAAATAATATTTATGTTATTTATTTAATTTCCATAAATTCCTTTTGTTTAATTTGTTTTTTTGCTATAATATTTTTTGGAAATAGTTTTAAAATTTCAACCTAGTTTCAACGAAATATTTTTCAATAAAATATATATTAACACAACCTAAAACTTTTTCTTATTTCTAACCACACATTTTCCATCGATGCACTATTAAAAAATGCATTTTTTTGACAAAAATGTGACTCAAACAAGCCCATAATTTTAAAAAGTGGATACACGAGCGCAATAAATAATGATAGATGATGCTCCGTCCTTGGTTGAGCCTTTTCGCCTCTCTCGCGATCATAACACCTACAAAGATTGGGACCCCTTTTGGAATTTAAACCTCTTTTCTTCTTCTTTTTCTCTTCTGTTGCCCTAAACCATTTTCTGTGTTTGAGCACCCACACCACAATGGGAAAAATTGGGGGCGTTAAAGTATCTAAAATGACCAAAGCCTAGACCACATCAAATCCAACGTCACTTCGTTTGCGTCCTCTCTCAACTTCTCCTCTACTCCCTCCTCCTCATCCGTCAGCTTCAACGATTCAGATTTTCGTAAAACTGGTCCCCTTAAACCCTATTCACGACCACTCAAAAACTCCTTCAAAGATAAAACTAAGATTATCATGAGAAAGAAAACAAAAGCATACCCAAAAATAACAAATTCGACGTTAAATCACCTTGAATTAAGACACCCAATTTCAGCAACGACAATTTATTAAAAGAGCATGATAGTAAATTTAAGAATCTCCAAAATCATTTTTGGAGCTTAAACTTGCCGAAAATGACGATTTCCAACGAGAAACAGTCTGCTTAGTCGATTGTTTAACGTTATGTTTTTTGGACCGACTGTGGCCGACCGTTAAACCGTCGGCCCATAGGTGGTTGTTAGAGCAAAGCCAAATGTACAGAAAATAATTTCATAGAAGCTTGACCTATCCTCACATGGGTGGGCCCCATGCGGGATCCATGCTAATAAAAAATTGCCAAAAAAATCCCACTCACCCCCTATGGTGAGATACTAAGATATGGGTGGGAGTTTTGTGAACCCCCTTGATGTACCCAATTTCCATTTTTGTTAGATACTCCAATGCTGAGAATGACTTACTTCTCATTTCCACCATGAATTTATTGCATTCTTTTACACTATAAGCTTCGATCGCTCTCTTGAACAATGAAACTATGTCTTTCCCCCATGATACTTAGTCTTTAGGTTACATTGTATATGATACATGCAATACCCACGATGTGACTCAGGAAAAACTTCAATGATACCATTTATTACAGATAGTCCCCGATCAATCACAAAGGTAAGGTCCTTGACTTTCCCAATTACTTCCCTAAGTTTTGTGAAGAATCAACGCATTGGCAAACCATTCTCGCTATTGACTATGCCTAATGCAAAAGGATAAATTTGGATGTTAGCATCTTAACGCATAGTAATAATTAACTTACCTTCGTATCTAGCTTTCAAAGTTGTAGAGTCTATAACAGCTGACTGTTACGGCCATCTGTTTAAAAAAACCTTAACAACCAGCCATTAACAGCGGCTATTACAATCGACTGTTAACATCAACAGCCAATTGTTACGACCATGATATACGCATATGAATTTTTTCTTGTTTATGTTTAAAAAAATTATAGATCTACTAAAAAAATTTATCTACATAATGGTCTATATTGAAACGAAATTAAACATACTGTACTTACCAATTCGAAATGATAGACGTAAAAAAATTTATTGTTCATTGTTTGATCAATTTATGAGATTTTGAGGGTGAAGTAGATGAAAAATGAAAGAGTTTTTAACTGTGTTGGAACAAACAGATAAGAAAAGTTAGCTAGTTTTGAAATTTACGTGGGAAGTGTTTGGTTTTTACTTATTAACTACAATGGTAGTATTTTCTTTTAGATAGAATTTTTTTTTTTTTTTTTTTGGTAATTGTATTGTTTACTTAAGGGCGTCTTTTTCTTTTGTAATTCAAAAGGCCATTGTGGAAATATGTAACTATTGAAAATTCAAAGTGAAAATAAAAGGGTTTGACCATGCCATTTTAAAAGTATCCCCTCATCTGTCAGCTTCAATGATTCAGATTTCTGTAAAAATGTTCTCCTTAAACCCCATTCATGACCACCCAAAAATTTGTATAGAGATAAAACTAAGATTCCACATGAGAAAGAAAACAAAAATATAACAAAAAATAACATGTTGTAAATGGTAAGTTATTGGTGAATGATAATTGTATCCCTGCAACCCTATAAATTATTTTATATGTATCCCTAATCCTTTCCTATAAATATCGGGCTTTAGTTCTCATTATAATACATACAAATCTATTGACTTTAATACTATTTTCTTTTTTTCAAAACACGTTATCAACACGAAAGTTTAAGAGGCCGTTCTCTTTGTATTTCTGTTTTGAGTTTTGTGTTTTGAATATCCTTTTTGAGATTGTTGAAAATGTTTTCTTTTTGTCATTTTGAAAAATTATTTTTAAAAACCCATAATTGGAAAATGTGTTCTTCGTGTCTCTCTCTTCTTCTATTATATTCCTCTATCTATCTATCTCTCTCTCCCCCCCAAGGCTGTAGATGTCGACGAGCAGCGAGTAGTTGTATGTGCGATCATCAGCGACTTCATCTCTTTTTTTGGATGTGGTGGTTGGTTGTAGCTATGGCTGTGGCGATGGTGTGTCGTGGTTTTGGGTCCGTGGTGAGCGACGGTGGTGTGGTGTAAGCTATGGCGATGGTGTGGCTGTGGTTTTTGGGTGTGCGACGTTTGTGGCCATGGTGTGGCGGTGACTCCGACGGTGGTTTTTCTTCTACTGTTGTGCCTGTGGCGATGGTTGTGGGTCACGATGTTGCCAACGACGGTTTTGACAATGCGGCGGCAGTGTGGTGCAGGCGACGATGGCAGTAGTTTTTGTTGATAGCGTAACTGAAAACACTCAAAATGACATTTTTCATGTTTCCCGTTTTCTTTGTAAACTTTAAACTCGTTTTCAAAAATTAATTTTCGAAAATAGGTAAGTAGACGTGTTTTCAGTGTTTTGAAAAATTGAAAACAAAAAAAAAAAGATGAAAACGACAAAAAGAACAGCCACTAATTCTTTCAAACTTTAGTGAAGATAATAATTTTTTTAATTATTTATCACGTGTACCAAAATCAATTTGGTAACATGCGAATTTTCTTTTTCATATAAAACATTTTATTTGCCGCATATATGCATAATTAGTTTGAAGGTAAATCAAACAAGTTATTTTCTTTGCCACATACATGCAAAATTAATTTTTTTACTTGCGCGTAAGTATTTGTAAGCATATCTATACTCAATTTTGCAAAACTTCTTTTCACTGCTACAAGCCAACATAATTATTATGTGTAATGATTACTTTCTACTGCCAATGATACATTTTTTTATTTTACTAATGCATATCTTTGTATGAATTCTTGTCTTATTTGCTTTTGTGTGTATGAATTCTTGGCCGCTGCAATTAATGTTAAATTTTAATTTTCTAATTCTATGTATGTATTTTTACACACAATTCTGTCGCCACTTCTTCTCTTGAAATCAATGCTAATTTTCTAATTGTTTGCCGTTGCAATCATTCTGGTGAATCTGGTTCATCTCTTTTTGCTTGTACAACCTTTAATTCACGACTTTAATTCATGTATTAATTCCGCCTTAAAACTCTGTATATGATAAATTCATGTGCATATTTGAAATGTTTCTTAATGCGTGCTTGATAATTTTTTTTTTTAACTTGATTAAATAACTTTAAATGTTTTTTTATAAGTTTTAAAGCAATAATGTATTATGTTGTTGTTCTTGAAGTATCACAACATTTTAATTAATATTCCTAAAGAATATTATTTGCTCCCGAAAAACATGAATTATATTTTTCAATATTTTGAAAGAATATTGACATATTGATCTTGAAAAAATAATAGTAAAATACAACGTGATTTCGAAGTAACACGTGTTTCGAAGAACATATTATTTTAAATTAGTGTTTATCCCTGACAGAATACATATACTTATATCATGTCGATATTAATTACTTAATATTTAACCATATTCTTCGAAGCTAAATGTATTTATTTTTACTTTATTGTGTTGTTAATCAAATTACAAATATCACAAAACTTGAGTCTGTTGCACTTAACCTATATGGCAAAAACTATTTGTCATGAATACTCAATATTGATATCCATCTTGTCTCAAAAGGTTTGGGAGAGACAATAAAAGAAGGAAACAAATAATCCCTGCAGGATCATGCAAAAATACTCATCTTCATTCGTCATCATTTTCACAAAGGATTGAAAATTGAATATCTCACTGAGAAAGATCCACATGTTATTTGGAAAAAATTAACTGAAAGATTTGATCATCAGAAGACTATAGTCCTCCCCAAAGTCCGCTATGAGTGGATGCATCTTCATTTGCAAGATTTCAAAACTGTTAGTGAGTACAATTCTGAACTATTTAGAATATGTTCAAAATTGACGTTGTGTAGAGAAAAAATCGCCGATGAAGATATGTTGGAGAAAACTTTTTTCATATTTCACGCCTTGAATGTGCTCTTGCAGCAGCAATATCATGAGCGTGGTTTCAAAAAGGTACTCAAAACTCATATCTTGCATGCTTGTGACGGAACAAAATAATGAATTGCTGATGAAAAATCATGGGTTACGTCGAATTAATTCTATATCATTGCCTGAAGTAAATGGTATTGCATTGCTTGAAGTAAATATAATATCAAGACAAGGATGTATACACGATTTGGATGTGGACTCAAACTTGTATATGGGATAATCACGAACGAAATAAGCAACAAAACTATCAGCAACAAGACAACAATTTCAAAAGGCACAAAGTAAACGAAAGTAACATATCCAAAAAGGAGCATGAAGAAAATTGCTTTAGATATGGAATGAAATGACATTGGGCATGTACATGTTGTGCGGCAAAACAACTTGTGGATCTCTATCAAAAATTGATCAAGGGAAAGGAAAAAGTCGAGATAAAGTTTGATGTTTATGATGGTCCAGTTGATGTGACTCATTTGGATGTCTCTGATTTATTTGCTAACCCAAATGTGAATATTGACCGTTTGATTGGGGGTGGTGTGATTGAAGATATAGATTAATTTACTTTCTACTATGTCATTTCATTTTAGAAATTCAATATAAATTATGTTCTTAATTTTTGCAAAAAAAAAAAAAAAAATTGAAACTTTATTATGTATTATTAATTTCATTATATTGAATTATGTTTACTCTTTCAAATTTAAATTCAAGTTTTTTAAAAAAATATATGTGTTTTCTTATAGATTCATGATGGATTGTCAAGATACTTGTTTGATTGATAGTGCAACTACATATACTATTTTTCAAGACAATTTTTTTTAGACTTAACATTAGCATAAAATAATGTTAATACAATATCAGGTGCATCAAATATCGTTGAAGACTCTCAAAGAGCTTTTATTATTTTACCAAATAATACAAAATTATATATTGACGATACAATTTAGTCAAGCAAATCTAAAAGAAATTTGCGCAGTTTTAAAGATACCCGTAGCAATGGATATCACATTGAGACGATACAAGAAAATAATGTTGAATATTTTTGTATAACTTTTTTTTTTTGTATTTGGCCTGAAGCAGATAAACGAAACAATTTATGCACTACCATCTGGCATGTATTGTACATTTATAAAAAAATGGTCGAATCAAATATTATCACTGACCACAAGTTTGTCAATCCAAAAAATTTATACTTTGGCATGATTGACTTGGACATCTAGCAGCTATAATGATGCGTCGAATAATAAACAACTCACATGGATATCCTTTAAAGAACCAAAAGATTCATTTACCTAATGATTATCTATGTGTGACTTGTTCGTAAGGCAAGTTAGTCATTAGACTTTCGGCTACAAAGGTCAATATTGAATCTCCAACTTTCTTGAAAATGATTCATGGAAATATATGTGGGCTAATACACCCACCATGTAGATCATTTCGTTATTTTATGGTATTAATTGATTCTTTTATTATATAGTCACTTATTTGCCTACTTTCCACTAAAAATGTAGCTTTTGTTAAACTACTTGCATAAATCATAAAATTACATACACAATTCCACGATTACTCAATCAAGACTATCCATCTTGACAATATTAATGAATTTAGATCACAAGCATTTAATGATTATTGCATGGCATTGTTATTGTTGTTGAACATTCGGTTGCGTATGTCCATACACAAAATGATTTGGTAGAGTCATTTATTAAATGTCTACAACTTATTGCTAGACCATTACTTATGAAAACAAAACTCTCAGCTTCTATTTGGGGTCATACCATATTACATAATGCGCTATTGATTCGTATCAGACCAACTGCATATTATCAATATTCACATTTGCAACTGAGATTTGATCATGAACCTAATATTTCTCATCAATCGATTTTTGATTGTGCTGTTCAAGTCCTTATTTCACCCCCACAACGAACTAAAAATGGTCCCCAACGAAGACTTGTGATTTATGTGGATTTTGATTCACCATCTATTATTAAGTGTCATCAACTTTTAGCAAGTGATTTATTTACTGCATGTTTTTATATTGTCATTTTGTTGAAATGACTTTTCCAATTTTAGGAGAGGAAAAACTACATCCTGATAAATAAGGTAAGATTTTTGGAACGAAACAACTCTATTTTACTTTGATCATCGCAGCAATCAATGTGAGCAAAATGTTGAAAAAATCATTTATGTGCAAAGAGTTGCAAATCAATTGCCAAATGTATTTGTTGACAAAAGAAAAGTGACAGTCATGACTCATATATACCAGCAAAAAATATTCCAGCAAAAATTGATGTCCATGCAAGACAATTTGTTATAGCAAATGAATTTCAAATACGCCAGAAACGTGATCAACCAATTGGTTCAAAGATTCTGTACCTCGAAAAAGAAAAGTAAAAAAAAAAATATCAACCAAAAGCTTCAGAAGAAGTAACACTATAAAAGATTGATTAATCAAATATTGAAAATATTGTTCCTAAAGAATCACAAGTATTCGAAAATAATGAGATTTCAATAGATTATATGTTATCTCTTAAATTATGGAAGCAAAATAATATTGTTATAGACAATATTTTCGCCTTTAGCGTGACTCTTGATATTATGCAAAATGAGTATCCTGGCCACGGTCCATTAAAGACTGTCAAAATATAAATGATTATCTAAAGTGGAAAGAAGCAATACATGCGGAATCGAATTCTTTAGAGAAACGGAAAGTGTTGGGACCTGTAGTTCGAACACCTAAAAATGTAATCCATGTTGGATACAAATAAATTTTTGTATGAAATAGAAATGAAAATAATAAAATTACAAGATAAAAAGCCCGTTTCGTAGCTCAAGAACCACGTTCCCAATTAAATTGCAAATATCATTATTTGGATTAAAACAATTTGGACGCATGTTGTATATCATCTCGGCAAATATTTGTTGAATGAAGACTATAAAAATGATGATATCCGCCCATGTATTTTCATAAAGAAACCAAATATCGGATTTGCAATTGTGACAATTTATGTTGATGACTTAAATTTAATTGGAATTTCTAAAGATTTCAACAAAAATGCAAATTATTTGAAAAATGAATTAGAGATGAAAGATTTAGGAAAACCCAAATTCTGTCTCGGGTTGCAGATTGAACATTTCCCATTAAGAATATTTGTTCATCAATCCATATATACTAAAAACGTTTTAAAACAATTTTATTTGGATAATGTACATCAATTGACATCACCTATGATTGTTCGATCACTTGATGTGAAAAAGATCATTTTCGTCTACTTGTGATGAAGAAAATATTCTTGATTCTGAAGTACCATATTTTAGTACAATTGGAGTATTAACTTATCTTGCAAATTGTACTGTATCCGACATAATTTTTTCTGTAAATCTCCTTATGCGATAAAATTCTATGCCAACACAAAAACATTTGAATGGTGCTAAAAAAAAATTGTTACATAAAGTGTACTATAAATTTGGTATTATTTTATTCTAAAAAATTGGAATCTGCTGTAGTGAGATTTATAGATGTAGGTTATCTTTCTGATATATATAAATCTAAATTACAAATATGATACATGTTAACATGTGGATGAATAGCTATATCATAGAGATTTGTGAAGCAAATCTTGACAGCAACATCTTCAAATCATTCTGAAAATATTGCAATCTATGAAGCATGTCGATAATGTGGATGGTTGAGGAACATGACCCATCATATCAAAACATCATGTGTATTGATTTCAACAAAAGATAGTTCAACAATTTTGTATTAAGATAATGTTGCTTGCATTGCACAACTCAAATAAGATTAGATCAAGGGTGACAAGGACGAAATATATTTCCCTAAAATTCATTCATACACATGAGTTTCTGAAAAATGGTGATATCAATATTTTAAAAATCCGTTCAAGTGACAATGTGATCGATTTGTTTACAAACATACTACCAACATCTATATTCAAGAAATTGGTTTACAAGATTGAAATGCGTCGATCAAAAAAAATTTCAGTAATCAACATCAAGGAAGTAAATGTACTATTTTCCCTCGTTTAGGTATTATCCACTGAATTTTTCTAACAAGATTTTAATGAGACAACATTTATCTTTGATGCTCCAAATAATTGTACTTTTTTTCTTTCGTTTGATTTATATTTTGTCTCATTAGAATTTTATCGAACAAAATTTTAATGTGGCAAATATTTTATAATATAAAGTGGCTATCTAACGGAATTTTGTTGTTTTAACGGAAAAACTAACGGAATTTTTTGATTTAACGGAAAAATTAACGGAATTTTTTTAATTTAAAAATATTTTAACTCCATAATTGGGCTTCAAAATTTACAATTCTAAAGCCCATGTAGAAGTATTGGATGTCATGCTCATTTTATAGATACATTTCTCTCCAAAGGTTTCATAAACTTCCAATGTGGGATTGTGCATTTTATATATGTTCTTAACTCCAATAGTTTTATAAATTTCCAATGTGGGATAGTGACAAAAAAAATGTTAAAATGCTCATCAAAATCATTTTAAAATGTATGTCTAATTGACTAATTTGATTTTGAATTACAATTAATTAAATTGTAATATTCACTTTCATTCTTTCATTTATTTAATTTTCAAATTTAATTTAAATTGCACTTGATTATTAATATATTAATGTTAGATATTATTTTCTATAAGTTTAGAATATTTTAATTTAACAAAGTAAACTATTTTAACATATTTATTTTTAATTTTTAGTGTTGGGACTAATTGTAGGATATATAATGAATCTAATTAGTAAAGATAGATTTACTTTAAATTATTTTTTATGTATTTATTGCATTCGGTTCGACCCCAGTTGAATTCCCACAAACAAACTTCACGTCGAAATCATTCTCGATTGTGAATCAAAATCCTTCATCTCCATTTTTAAATATCGGAATTATCAAATCCGCAAACTTTTCGTATAAATCCTATGATTAATGCTCATGTTTAGTTCCTTAATTAATAAAAAAAATTAAAATTATCCTAATACTATTTAGCAATATTATAGTATTATATTAAATGTTTAGTAAGTATTATTTTTAAATATTAGATGATTTTATGATATAGTAAAAAATCTCTTTTTTTTTTTTTTATAATATAGAAAAAAAAATTTTAAATAAAAATATATTTAATGTCTTAAAAATAATTAAAATAATATTAAAAATACGAAACGTATTATGAAGCTTATTCTTCGTATTGACATGCCTAAACTTGTGATTCTTGATTCTCAATATCGACGTCTCGCAATGCATTACGCCTTTCAGAACATTATTAATAAATGAATGGAAAATGCAAAAAACTTTGTACTACTACATTTTAGTCACTAAGAAAAAATGAAACTAAAAAAACAAAATGGATGTGAATATTATTAATTTAAAAATGCTAATAGTTTATTTGGTAAGGTACATTGAACTCAATGAAGAAAAAATATTTATTTATTTAGTTTTGTATTATAATATTATCTATTATTTTATTATGTATAAAAAGTTCATAATTAAATACAAAATTTAATATAATATAATAGTACGAAACACAAACTTAAACATTTTAATTTAGAATTTAACACTATTCAAATTAAAATTAATATATCACAATGTGTAATTATTTATTAATTATATAAACATTACATCATTAATTATTTAATGAACCAAAAAAATTATATATAACTAAGTAAACGTGCATTGCACGTTGCTTAAACCTAGTATTAATGCACGTTTGCTTAAACCTAGTATTTTATAATGTGTCCATGAAAAAGTGTTGTAAATGATAAGTCATCGATTATCAATAAATATTATTACCACGTGTATCCATAATTTTCCATATAAATACAGGCTTTGTTTCCCTTTCTCACTTCTTGCGATACGCAACAAAGATGCTGCCTTGCTGTAAATATAAGAATCTCCCAAAGCTTCCGTTGCTGAAAGCTAGTGCAATGAGCGTTTGGTTCAAAGATGCTGCCTTGCTGGAGGAGAAAGTGATAGGGGATAATAAGAGAATTGAATTCAAAAGTGTGGATGAATGGAAGGGTTTGGTGGAGGAAAAGAAGGAGGTGGGCGAGCGTTTGATGGCCCAGTATGTCCGAGAGTACGAGTCATCACGAGGCCAAAGCGGGGATATTAAGATGCTCATTGCCACACAGAGGTCAGGGACTGCTGCGGATTAGGTGTCGGCCTTCACTGTCTTGGTCGGGGATAACCCTGTTGCTAACTTGAGATCGATCGACATGCTTCTGGGTAAGATTCATGTCATTTTTTGGGTTCCACGTGATTTTCTGGTATTTGAGATTTTTGGTGTGATTATGTAAAATGGTGTTGCTTGATTGACTAATTATGAATTTTTAGTTGCATGATGAAACGTTGGGCAAATTGTTACACAGGATTTTAGAGGAGAGGTTTAGGCTATGCTGCGACTTAACAAGATTTGTTATAGGCAAATTCTTTTTTGGGTTTAAGGACCTACTAATAACTTCAACAATCATGGTACAAGTACATAATTTTTTACCTAATGTGTTACCGAACAGTCGCCCCCCAATAGGGGGTCGGCGCTTGTTAATTCGGTAACCAATTAGGTAAAAAATTATGTACAACAAGAATAATTTTAGCTTCAATGATAATGTTTGATAGAAAATACTACTTCAATGAATACTGGTATATCTCAATTTGTTGCTTATACATGAACATATGGAGTCCTGGCTGAATAAGTAACGGGTATATTAAAAAATTGGGCTATATTCAGGAATTTTTTGGGGGACGTAAGTATCAAAGTTTGAGTGTTCTTTATTGAACAGATATGAATTATAAACTGTTGCTAGCAATGTAGGAGATTACTTTTGAATGTAAGTTCACTGGGTACTGCAACGTAGAAACTGAATGTGAATCAAACATCTTATGCCTCAATTGACAAGTTACAAACTCATAGTAGCTGATTGTTACTTATGTTTACTCGTCCTGTTAATTTCTAACATCAAATTGGTGTTTTATGACACGGAGTTTTGAATAAAATGACATGCAGGAATGGTGACATCAAAAGTTGGTAAACGCCATGCTTTGGCTGCCTTTGAAGCACTCAAAGAACTTTTTATATTGAGGTCAGCACCCTTTCTTTCTGTTTGGTTGGTTCAATTTAAGATTTGTTCCCTGATAGACATTTTCTTAAATTGTTAGAATGACAATCAGTTGCAATTTCCTGTCTTGAGAATTGGCTCTGGCAATTGCCTTGTTGAGCTGCTCCCACCTGTTAGTTATGTAACCATAAATAAAAAATCTTGTTTTCAATTATTGGCCATGTGTTATATGCGTACAAAAAAGCATTTATGTGCGCCTCGATGTTCATTTAGCATCACAGTGGCTTCATGCAATATTTAACATTGTCTATTATTATTCTTCCAGTCTATTACCAGATCGTAAGCTGAAGACTCTTGTTCAGCAGCCTCTAAATCATCTCTCAGATACAAAAGATGGTTATTCTCTTTTACTCTTTTGGTATTGGGAGGAATGCCTAAAGGAAAGGTATTTTTTTTTTTACTTATTCATTTCCATCTTGTTGATGAGTAAATATTAAAGTAGTATACTATGTAAAAATTGGGAAAATGTCCTTCAAATTTCTTTTATATTTTTCATGAGATTCCAAATCTCCTTATTCATAAAATTGACATGTTTTGTTTCTTGTCCACTGTACTTTGTAGTACAAGTGCCATGGTTAAATGAACACAAGAATTTGGGATTTTGAGAGTTTTATATTCTGGAGAATTTTGGTGCTCAACAAACAATTAGATCCCCTTTTAATAGACAACATTCATGTGGTACTGGATGAATTACAGGTATGACCGCTTTGTTTCTGCGCTTGTGGAAGCAACGCAAGATGTGTTGGATATACTAAGAAACATGGCATTGAAGGTTGGATTTTAATCTTCGTTTTTCGCAATTATCGTAGTGGTTTATGCATCTATAATTACTCGCACGCATTTCCTTTGTCCTTAATAAGTCACAAGTACCTGAGGAATATTATTTCTTTCTTTTGAAGGAAAAGGTTGAGATCTCCCTTAACGGTGGTTATTATTTTATGTTTAATTTTCATGTATCATCTGTGCCCAGACCATGTATACATTGCTGCGAAGCAAATCAGAGCAAGAGCGTCGTCTGCTCTCTGCATTGGTAAACAAGGTAAATCTGAGCTTTTGCATTGAACTACATGGAACTCAATGAAGCTTCTGGAATATGTTATTATCTTCTTCTTGCCTACAGCTAGGACATCCTGAAAACAAAGTTGCATCTAATGCTGATTATCACTTATCAAATCTCTTGGCTGACCATCCAAATATGAAGGTAATCTTTAGCGCTTTAATTATGGGTAATTAGCGCAAAACGTCCTTACCTTCACAAGGTTTTGTGCAAAACGTCCCTACCTTTCATTTCTTGGTGCAGAACGTCCTTACCTTTCCAATTTTTGGCGCAAAACGTCCTTTTTGACCATTTTACCCTTCTATTGAAATAAAACAAACACAAAAGAAAGGAAAAATAAAGAATAATTTTCAATCTTACTCCTAAACTTCTAAAAAATGCAAATTAATCGAAAACTTATAAAAATATTAAAAAGAATAAAAAAATCTTTTTTGCCCCATTTTACCCGAATACATGAGCTCATTTTTTCGGCGACTCCCGGCCGTCCAAACCGTTAGATATTAGTTCCAACATGTCCTCCTCATTACACTCTACAACTACATACCAAGAAATCCCCATAACTTGTTGTAATTTGGCCGAAAATCAAATTCAAAAATCGCAGCCTGAAAATCGGTTAAACGCCCACAACTCGCCGTCCGGCCACCCAACCGGCTGGAATCCACCATTAGTCGACTCCCCTCATAAAGTCGAAACTACTTATATAAATAATTTCCTCCAACAAGCAACCAACAACCACCAATTTCAAAGAAAAACAGTCCAATCGCTACGCTCGCGAGTTCGCACCAGCGAACATTTCAGACCCAAATTGAAGATGATTGAGCCAAATTGAAGGGGGTCCATGGCTGAGCTAGGTGCGCAGGTGATAGATCACCCAACCCAGGTGGTCCACCACCATAGGTCATCACGATGGCTTTAGAATTGGAGGTAAACTAGTGCGGTGTCGTGATAGTCGAGACATGCAGCTTTCAATTTGAAATTCAGATCTTATCCTTGCTGTTTGGGCTAAATTGTTTGCATGGTCAAGGCCGTCTTGAGTAGGGGAATTGACTCGTGGTATGTTTCGGCCAGAAAGGTGGCCAGACAACGTGATTCCAACGTTTGACCACATTTTATGCGGTGAAGTTTGTAGCTCGATTTCGGTCAAATATGTCTGAGTAGGGGCTAGTGGTTGGGTGGGTTGTGAAGAGGGCAATGAGGGCTTCAAGGTGGTATGTTGATCCGACGGCCAATGTGATCAGAGTTTGGGGATTTTGCCTTCAAATGTGGCGGCTTAGATGTTGATGATTTTTTTCATATTTGTGACTAATTTGCACTTTTTTAAAAGTTTGAACCCATAACTACAATTTATTCTTTATTTTTCCTTTCTTTTGTGTTTGTTTTATTTCAATAGAAGGGTAAAATTGTCAAAAGGACGTTTCACACCAAAAATTGGAAAGGACGTTCTGCACCAAGAAACGAAAGGTAGGGACGTTTTGCACAAAACCATGTAAAGGTAGGGACGTTTTGCGCTAATTACCCTTTAATTATTTTTATGAGGCATTTCAATGCGGATAAATCTACTTATTTTATAAATTAGGTATGAATTTATTTAAACCACAACTTCCTGTTGTTACTTTAAGCATTTGACGAGGGAATCAAGTTACATGTTTTCCTTTTTAGAATTGAATAGTTGATTGTCTGAATAATGAGTGATATTTTGCAAGAAGTATGGTTCATGGAAGTATATATTCAGTTTGATTAGCACGCTAACTTGAACTGTACTGAAATATTTAGCTTGTTGCCTATTGTTATATATATTAGTTCTTCTGAAATTAGCTAACATTTGTGATTGAGATTCTAAATGAAATAGAATTAGGAATAGAGTTCGACTTAAAGTAGATTTGATTAGTTCTGATTAACTATGATTGTGTTGATTAGTTTTGTTTAACTGTGGTTTTGATAATATGTTTGTGATGTATTAGAATTTCCCTTGGATTTAACTTCTGTACAACCATATGACAGGAATAGGCTTCATTTAATAGACTATCAGTGGATTGAATTATTGAGAAAACCGAAATCTCCTCTCTCTCTCTCTCTGTGGCTTCTTCTCTGACTTTCCTTCTATTTTATTTCCTGGTCATGTTCTGCATCACTTTGTCACCTAAAATTGAATCATGGGTAGCTAAAAAAGATCCTTCCATCTCTTGATCATCCTCTCTTCTTTCACTTGTACTTCTGAGGAAGAGCCCTAGACAGTGCATAAATTCCTATAATGTGATGACACCAGTTGAAATTCTAACTATACCTCGATATTCAAGCAGAAGCAACTCAAATCATAACTTCAGAGTTTTCTAAACAAAATGTTCCTTCAAAGATTGACCTGTAGTACTGCATAAATTTAGTGTTACAAGTTAGAGTAGTTGAAATTGATTGGATACATAATAGGAAGTATTATAATTTTCCTATTATAAATTAGTCTTGATATGGTTTTGGATTCCCGTTCCATTATTGATTGGAAGCTTTCTTGCTATTATTGAATAGAAAACTTGAAGTTGACAACCTTGATTATTATTACTTTGTTTATCGTGGATGATAATATGCTGATTTGAGAATAATAATTTTTCTGTTTGTCAAGAATATTGAATAAGATTCCAGAGATCGTCAAAAATTGCGATTATAATATTTCCTTTTAGTGTAGGATTACTTTCCTTAGTAGTAGATTGCATAATATTTCCTTTTATATTTATTTCCTTTTACAGTTATTTGTAACCCTATAAATAGGGTCTTTTACTTTGTAATAGAAACAAGTTTATTATATACAATTTATAATATTCTTCACATGGTATCAGAGCAGTTTCGATCCTAAACAAATTAACATTTGAATTTCGATTCCGGCGAGCGGCTTTGAGCCGCTCGTCCGGCTACCAATGTTGTTTTTCTTTTTTATTTTATTTTATTTTCGGATGTATCACTACAAAGTCGCATCACATTCCGGTGGCCACAACTCAGTTTCTGCAGTTTGTTTGGAGTTTCTTCAGCTTTTGGTAATCTAGAACTTAGTCCAGTTTATTTGAAATTTGGTTAAGTATGTCCAGTTCATCTGGAATTTGGTCCAGTTCATTTGGAATTTGGTTTAGTATATGTCCAGTTCATCTGGAATTTGGTTAAGTATATGTCCAGTTCATCTGGAATTTTGGCCGGTGTTTTGGCGTTAGAACTTTTGTTGGAACATGGATTATATGTTCAACTAAGTTTTCCCGACAGATAAAGCTCGCTGTGTGTGTCGGCACACTTCGTCAATTTCCTTTGGAAATCTTACTGGTGAGTGAGCTCTCTGGAGTGTCTTTGGAGTGGTTGAATCTTCGATTCTCTTGGGTCACAACTCAGCCTTTTAAGTGTGGGTTCTTCTGGTCGTCCACGGTTGACTGAATTTTTGTCAACGTGTGACTCTTCTTCGGTGGTTTCTCGTAGTTTCTCGTGGTTTCTCGTTGGTTCTTTGGAGTGTTCTTGAAGTGGTTCTTTGTTATTCTTGGTCTTTCGTCGTCAGTACTTTTCGTCGTTGGTTGCTTTGATTTGGATTTCTTCTTCGTGAGCACAAGTATTGTCATCGTCGTCAATTCATGATTACAAATTGATGATTTTACCAGCATCAATTTGAGGGGGGATGTCAAAGATATTGAATAAAATTCCAGATATCGTCAAAGATTGCAATTATAATATTTCCTTTTAGTGTATGATTACTTTCCTTAGTAGTAGATTGCATAATATTTCCTTTTATATTTATTTCCTTTTACAGTTATTTGTAACCCTATAAATAGGGTCTTTTACTTTGTAATAGAAACAAGTTTATTATATACAATTTATAATATTCTTCACACTGTTGAATTTTTGCAACATTAATTTGTTGAAGCTTTTCTTAATTATAATAGGCTGTGGTGATCGACGAAGTGGATAATTTCCTTTTCCGACCTCATCTTGGATTAAGAGCAAAATACCACGCAGTAAGTCGATATTCTATTGTTGCCCTTTCTCCCCTTGCCTGCTAATATAGCACCCATTCTGAAGGTTCTCTCTTTAGTTTTTGCCTTTTGAGGTGTAATTAAGTTGTCTTGTTTTGCATTTTTTGATTGTTATAACTTAAATGATATAAATATCTTCTCTCTCACTTTCTGTGAAGTTTTACCGTCGAAAGTTGTTTGAAGATTAGTGGTTTCTGAAACTTATATGCTTCTGTGTCACTACTTTGTTTCCCTTCTGTCTTATAATGTGATATAAAATTATTGCTTCCCTGGATTTCATGTTTGGTTACCCTGATTTTCTCAAGACATTGGACTAGTGCTCATGGTCCGCATCTCCTTCTTTTACAATGCACTATTAGCTGTTTATCTGTATGAATGTGTGCTCATTATAGGAGTGTGTAACAATTGATATGCAAACTTGTTAACTGGTTGCTGTTCCTTATTCACAATGTGTTGAACCTGCAAACCTTATTTGTTTTGATATCCTGCCAATTTGCAGGTTAACTTTTTGAGCCAGATTCGTTTGAGTCACAAGGGCGATGGACCGAAGGCTGCGAAACGTTTGATAGATATTTATTTTGCTCTCTTTAAGGTATTGGCCGATGATTTTGCACTCATTGACACTATTTAAATTTCAGTTATAAATTTTTGCTCTAAGTTTTATGTTCCATTTTCATCCATATTCTTTATAGGTTCTACATGCCACTTTCATTTATATTCATTCTGGACTGATCACATGTCGATTTATAGTGCCATTTTTTCTTCTTCACCAGAAAGATTTAAAGTATTTTAATCCGCCTTTTCAGGTTTTGATTTCTGAGGCCAGTAAAGCACCATCTGTGGCCAAGCAAAGCGAGGAGAAAAAATCTTCCAGTTCCTTGAAAGAGAACAAACCTAAATCATTGTCACAATTGCATATTGGAATGGATTCGCGGTTATTATCAGCTCTTCTAACAGTCAGTACAACCTGTTTCCTTTCCCACATTGGATATTCGATAGTGGACAGTTCATGGAGACTGTTGAGCTCAAACTTGGAATTCAGTTTCTTTACTCATTCACAGACTAAGCTTGATCCTGAAAGTCAATAGGATTTCGACTCTAACTTCCAAAAAGCTAAAAATTCTTGTATCAGCGAAGATGCTAGATTGCTAGTGTAGTTTGTTGCTTCACAAATTGTATCTGCTGAATAAAGCGCCAGGTTAACTATATCAAATTACCGAATTGAGCCCATGTAACTTGGTACTTATGATCAATCATTGTTGGGTACGGAACCTTCCAGCTGCACACCAAATATGATTATATCTATGATAAGAAGCAATCTAGAGAACAAGGGAACCCCCTGGTTCTAACCAAAAATGATCAATTCTATGCTAACATTTAAACTAGAAGAATGGCAATACCCGTGAATTCAGAGACTGTAAATAGTGGTTAAATCTTATGTAAATTAATCCAGTATGGAAGGTTACTTAACTTCTTCCAATTTAGGGTGTTCGGTAGCGATGTCCATCTTCTTTGGTGACTCTATGAATCCATGTCTCAGCATGCTTCAAACAAAATGCAAAACTTAATTGGTCTTGCTTCTCATTCCAAGTCTTTTATAATTTTATGCCAAGTGATTGAGCGCCTTCTCTTCATGCTCATATTTTCTATTTCCAAGTTTATGATTATATTGTAATTTGGCATGAACAGTCAAAAATATTATATAACCACATCACCGTTCTTCTTTTACAGGGTGTTAATAGAGCTTTTCCATTTGTTTCTGGTGATGAAGCTGATGATGTAATAGAGGTCCAAACAACAATGTTGTTTCAGCTGGTACGCCTGGCAATGCTTGGAATTCTATTTCTTGGTGCCGCACTAATGGATGAATGGTGTCGATTTCATTGTATGGACGTTAAACTAGATTTTCATCTCAGTTACATGTATTTTGATTTTCAGGTTCATTCGAAGAACTTTAATGTGGGAGTTCAAGCATTAATGCTTCTCGACAAGATTTCATCTAAAAACCAGATTGTTAGCGATCGTTTTTATCGTGCCTTGTACTCAAAACTCTTGCTACCAGCTGCCATTAGTTCTTCCAAGGTCAGTAAAATTATCCAACTTTTTTTGATGTGGTTCTCAATCAAGGTATCTCTTTATTTTGATTCCTTGAACCACGAACACTGAGCAAATGCATGAAAATTTTAATCTTCCTCCTATCCAGCTGGATTTCTCGACAATAGCTATATTCTAATTTATATCATGCCACATTCATTTTTTATCAATGTTACGTGCACAATTTTTCAAAATGGGTTGCGGGAAGATAAAAAACCTGTGCCTATTTTGACATAACGTTGAATCCCCTCATCTAAAGTTTAAGCTCTTGAGGACAACATTTAGTTGGTAAGATTTTGTCTTCAGCAAATTTACTTGTGGATTATGTTCAATGAACCGTCCAAATGGTTTTCCAGGTTGTTGTTCTATCTACCACAAGACTTGTTTTATTAGAAATCCCCCCCTCCCTCTCTCTGATTTTATGATTTCTGAATTGCTCTTATTGAATAATTTGGAGTCTAGCTCTAGCCTGGTCAGAACGACCATCTGTTATCTCTTTTTCAGGTGTCCAATTTGCATGTGGCTGATAATGTTTTGTTCTGTGTTTTAATGTGTATAACCTGTAGGAGGAATTATTTATAGGGCTCATGCTGAGGGCAATGAAAAATGATGTTAACATAAAGCGGGTTGCTGCATTCTCGAAGCGCTTGTTGCAGGTTAGTGTTTAAATGCATCTTTTTACCCTGTCATACTGGTCATGTTAATTTGTCTAGAGCCTGCTGTATGAAGCTTTCTGTGTTCAATATTCCTCAAGTTTCATATGCTCTTGGCATGCTAAAGATATAACTTGTGGGCAGATAGATCAGTCTATGACTTCTATTTGCTTAGCTTCTGTTCGGGAAAAAATGTCTTCTACTTTTGTTTTGACATTAAAGTTAATTTCTGTAAGAAAATATTCAGTATATTGAGGTCACGTTATTTGATGAACAAGCGATCATCTCAACTCTAGAGAAGTGCTATCAGAGTGGAAACTAAAGGGATGGTTTGCTTCTAAATTTTAACAACGAAAGCAAACTTCTAAAGAACACGTTTGGAGAAAAAGGTTTAGCCTGGGAGCACCTTCCAGCTTTTTAGAAGTTGCCTTTTTTTGGGATTTCAAAAACTTTTCTAAAAATTAATTCAACGACTTTCTAAGAAAGTACTTTTACTTTTATTTTAAAAAGCTTTGCAACTCTTCATTATGCAGGAACATGGTACTTCAAAATGAGTCTGTCGATGAAGATCTTGAGCATTTTGAAGATATTGTAGATGACGATAACAAACAAGCCAGTCTTGTACCAGATAACGAAGACAACAAAGATGATGTTTCTCAAACCAGCAATGAGAGCGGTAGCGATAGTGATTTCTCACTTGATAAAGGTGGTTCTCTGACTGCTGTTTCTGATGAAGATGATTTAAGTGAAGCATATGGTTTGCTTGGGAAATATGGTGTAGATGAAAGCAAAGAACTTAAATCAGCGTCTGATAGTAAAGGAGGTGACCATCTTCAAAGGAAAAAAGATAGCCTGACATTGCCTGGAGGATACAACCCACGTCATAGGGAACCTTCTTACTGGTAATTTTTGGTAATTTTCATGTACTCTTTGTTTGATTTGAATATGTGTTGAGCTTGAGCTTTGACAATCTGAGAATCACTAATAGTCACTACGATTATAATAAGACAGTGAAATGTAGGCATGGTGGTTTAATGGAAAGTAGTTATAGACCTTTATGGCAGTCAAATAATTTATTCTTCTGCATAAAATGCAAAAGGTTTTTTTATATACACAAGGCATTGAACTTAGATCATTGTATCTCTGAGACACAGCGCTGTGTGGCGAGCACAGAGTGAATTGGTCTTCCACCTTTTACTTGAGAAATGCCATGTCCATAATTTGGAGAGATTGAACCCATCTGATTTCTGGCTAAGCGAAATAGGAAAAAGAAAAGAAAATGGCATACATACCTACAGGGTTGGAAAATAAAGAGGAAAACTATGATGTGGTTGGCAGCTCTATGATTGAATTCAGGAGAAGAAATGGAGGTTGCTTAAGCTCAATAGATTGTGCAGTACTATAGTTGCATTCTGATAGACCCCTATTAAGATGGCTGAGGCTACAATGGATCAAACTAAGTCTGTTATCCCATTCATATCCGGGGGGAAGTAGATAAATGTAATATGAGGGGGCAGAATGGTTATGGAAATACTGAGTAGTTGGTTGAGTCTATTAGGATAGATCCCGCCTCTCAAATGCTTGGAATTGTTCTTTCAATTTCTATTTCCATTTTCTATGAATTTCAATAAATCTGTTTACAATTCAGCAAATCAATACAGTAACAAGCCTCAATTATCAGCCAATTCAGTAGATCAAAATCCTGTTACAATATATGTTGCCTGACATTTCTCCTAGATCAGCGGCAGCCAGCATCTAAGGCATCAGTGAAATCCGCAACAGCAGCAAGGGATCCTATCAAATTGGTATCAGAGCACTCGATCCTTGGACAAATGGAAAGTAATTTTAGCATAGAATTGGAAGAGATGTGAGGCTCCATATTGAATTGGTTTGAGAAATTGATAATGCAAAGGGAAGGAGACCGAGACGTTGATTCTGGGCTGGATGCTCAAGGTAGACTAATAATATCAATATTTCATGGAGAAAATACAGATTGGTGGGTATCGGAGGCGGAGATGATTTTTTTTCCCAGAAATAGATTGTCTGAAGCAGAGAAAATAGAAGCTGCAACATCCTGTTTTTGACTGTGAAACATGGAAATGGTTTCAGGAGGTAGATCAACTACGACTGGTGCGAACATGGGACAAATTGAAGGGATTGATGTTGGCTTGATTTTGCGTAAATAATCTCCCTGGTGAAGAAGTGCCGACGGGAAAGCGTAGGAGTGTGGTTAACTGGGAGACAGTGATTACTGAACAGCAGTGTCAATTAGAGGAAGTTACATTGCCATCGTCGGAGAGGGGATCGGAGCATGCCATAGAAGGTGTCTGTGAATGGGCTGAATCACGAGATGAAGAAAGGGGAAGCAAATTTGTCAATGGGCTGGCGGACGGCTGAAATTCATGTGAACAAAAAAGTGGGCTTGGTTTTGGAGTTGGCCCAAAGAATGGAGGATAAACTTTCCATTACCCAGATTCATTTGAGTGCACCTGGCCCATTAAAAGGTAAACCCATATTAACACTAATCCAAGCCAATACTACTCTTCCCTTCCAATCACGTTACAGCCCATTACATCCCCAAATTTCTTTCCCAAAACCAGAGCATCTGCCGGAATCTGGCCTTCCATCAACGGCAAAGAACTGGTGTCTCCATCGCCATCGCCGTCGTAGGAGGAGGAGGAGTATGAGCGTCAAATTGCAAAACTTCCATTGCTGTTGAAGGTTGGTATTAGAGATGAATCAGAACAAGCATGGGAAGAGAATTTCATCAACAAACTAAATTTGAAAATTAGGGCTGAAGACCAGTTGCTGAAATCAGTGGGCTTGAACAAGATGGTCCAGCATGTTGCAGACTGAAAGGAGTTGCTGAATCAAGCCCAGGTAGGGTTTGGCCCAATTAGGAATAGAAGCCCATGATATGCTAATTATGCCATCCACTTCCTTCAATTAACAAATCAATTCCTCAAATTGCCAATTCAGCTCCACCAGAAATTGTACCCTCTAGATCTCCAAATTTTAACAAATGGCTAACTAATGTGGATCTCCAATTGATGTGCGTGCTAGGTCAATTTTTAGGGGGCGAAGAAAACTATATTTGGTGTCAAAGCAAGCACAAGGAGTTGCAGGTTTTAATTATCAATAAAGAAACTGGTTGCTTGATTATGGACGTCGACGAAGGTCAAGGCTGCAGCGTAGGAAGTGATGGGATGGTAAATTGGTTGGAGCTTTTCCCAAATACTATAGCTAGTTGGATTGCAATGAGGACCATGAAAGGAGGAGGGGGGGTTAACGCAGCAGGAGGTTGTGGTGATGATCCAGTATGGGACTGAACACAAATTTAATTCGAATAGCTGGACTCACAACTTCGAAATTTTGTGCACGGATGAGACTGGTTATGGAGTCTTAATGGACACTATATTAGTAATATTGGGTCTGTTAAATAAGTCTGCCAACTTCCTCGGACCAAGAACCATGATTTTAACATCATCAGTGATTGGGGTACTTGCAAAGGAATTTGTGTGGTTGTACGATAAATTGTCCGGACAGCCATAGCCTCCACCTTGAGGACAAGGTGGATTTCGGGGGGCGAGTAATGATGGGCCCCTATTAAGATGGCTGAGGCTCTACAATTTATCAAACTAAGTCTGTTATTCCATTCATATCAGTTAGTTATCAGGGTTAGTTTGGGGAATAAGGGGGGAAGTAGATAAATGTAATAGGAGGAGGAGCATAATGGTTATGGAAATATTGAATAGTTGGTTGAGTCTATTATGAGAGATCCAGCCTCTTGAATGCTTGGAATTGTTCTTTCAATTTCTATTTCCAGCTTCTATGAATTTGAATAAATCTGTTTACAATTCAGCAAATCAATACAGTGACAAGCCTCAATTATCAGCCAATTCAATAGATCAAAATCCTGTTACAATAGCTGTTGCCTGACATATTCTCCTAGATCAGCAGCAGCCAGCATCTGGGGCATCAGTATAATCCGCAGGAGCAGCAGCAGCAGCAGGGGATCCTATCACATTCTGGACGAGTTAATTGTACTTTTTTCTCCTTTAAATCGAACACTTTGTATAATTATACTTCAACCTGACATTTAATAAAATATAATGGTATTATCTCGAAACTCAACTTCAATGCCTTGAACTTGTCTTGATGATGCCCCCAACGTGGAAGCACATTAATATCCTTTGCAAATCTTGCACAAATCAACATTTCTTCCTAGGGATGATATCTCCTTTATTTACCCTGGTGAAAGAGAAGAATTTTGTTTCTCACTTCTGGTAGAATATGTAGTTACTAACTTAAATTACAGAACCACATGCTCAGCTTGCAATTAGGATGCAGCACATGCATATTATTTCTCTGATGTTTAATATTATTATATATTGGCCTTCTAATTCATGTTTATTGTTCTGATTTTGAATTTCATTATGGAGTAACAGCAATGCAGATCGGGTTAGCTGGTGGGAGCTATCGGTTCTGGCTTCACATGTGCACCCATCAGTTGCTGCTATGGTCAGAACCCTTCTTTCAGGGGCTAGCATTGTTTACAGCGGAAATCCGCTGAACGACTTTTCACTTGGTTCATTCCTGGATAAGTTCATGGAAAAGAAACCAAGGCAAAGTACATGGCATGGTGCCTCCCAGGTTGAACCTGCCAAGAAGGTTCGTACACCTACACTATTTTTTTTTTTTAGCTGGTACGGGGTTTAGATCTTCTCTCTGGATATTTTCTTTCGAACTTAATGTCTGATTCGTATATTTTGACTCAATTTTCTGTTTTCAATTCTTCCCCTCATTTAGACTCGACTGAATTGAATTTGATGTGATAATCATAAGGTTTACACACATAAGTTCAATCGTAGGGTAGAACTCATTTGTATTGCTGTTGTCACAATTTGATTTAATAATTGTTTACTTCGCCTAACTCTTCTTGTGTCTGTCCAGCTTGATATGAAAAATCAGTTGATTGGGCCAGAAATAGTGTCATTGGCCGAAGAGGATGTGCCCCCGGAGGATCTTGTTTTCCACAAATTCTACGTGAATAAAATGAATTCCTCCAAGAAACCTAAGAAGAAAAAGAGGAAGACAGCTGATGATGAGGCAGCTGAAGAGTTCTATGCTGTGGATGGTGCCGATGATGATGAGAGTGACAATGAAGAGATCGAAAATGTGTTGGACTCTTGTAATCCTACGTTAGAAGTAGTTGGCGATTATAACTATGACGATTTGGATAAAATTGCAAATGAAGAGGATGATGACTTGATTGGCAGAGGCAGTGATGAAGAGGACTTCCCCCCAGATACTGCCAATATGAAAATTGACGTTGCTGAAACTTTATCTGGGGAGGATGAAGACGAGGATGAGGACATTGCCATAGGGGAAGCAGATGATGAGAGTGACATGGATAAGAGCTTTAATCAGAAGAAAAAGAAGCAAAAATCAAATAAACATTCTGCTGCATCCCTTCGCTAGCCTTGAAGATTATAAACATTTGATGGACAATTCAAATTCAGCAAAATACACGATCACCCAAAAAAGAAGTCGCAAGGGGAAGAAAAAAGATTCTTCGTGAGTCCATTTTAAGTTTGCAATGCAATGTTAGAGAGACATTGCATGTGAATTGTAACTAGGGTAATTTTTGACTCGAAAAATATTTATATGTAGTTTTGTGGGGGCTGGTAAAGTTAAGAGCCTTGGGAATCTTCCTCCTTCCCTCGTATTATTTTGTTTATATGGTCAATCAACATGTTTTGTTCCTTGTTAGACAAAACCTTTTAAAAGTCTAATTTGAAGATTTACCAACGTACAAATGCTTTATTTGACTACTAGTTTCTACAAAAAGTTCTTCCCTAAAAAACCAAGTAAAAGTAACACGTATAAGTTAACATTAAGAGTCTGTCTGGTAATTATTAAAATTCAATTAAAATTAAAAATGTGATCGTTATTGAATGTTATTCGTCTAATAAAAATCAACAATAACGACTAATTTTTTAATTTTAATCTGATTTTAATCTCTACCAAACAGACTTTAAAACCAAATTAAAGGTATGTTGTCTTTATGACTTTATCATTCTTTTTCGATTTTTCAATCAGTGAAAACAAGTTTTATTTTCAAAAATGCGAAATTGAAAACAAACTAAAAATTTATAAAACAAATACTAAAAATTTATCAAAAAAATACAAAATGACAATCAATCGTTTTGAATGTTTTCAATTATAATTAAATCAAAATTTTCAAAATACGTTTTAACGTATTCAAAACAATTTCTTAAAAAAAAAAAAAAAAAAAAAAAACTCAATTTCAATAATCACAAAATGAACGTTCAAAACTCAATACACAAACATAAGAACAACCCCTAAAATTTCTTCAACTCATGATTAATTGGTGAACTAACACAGAACATAGATCCACATGAGCATTTTGACCTCCAAGGCAAAAAAACACCTAACTTCAAATTACAGCTACTACAAACGAAACTCCCATTACAGAGTAGATTTGTTTCTAATATATAATCTAAACATCTATTAAGAGATTTTAACCTCAACTGTTTTGGCCTTGGGTGGCGGTGGCAGCTTCTCCACCACCACTGTCAACACCCCATTTTCACATTTAGCAGTAATGGCTGAAACATTACAATTTTCAGGAAGTCGAAATTTCCTCAGTAGCTTCCGGGGTGTCTTCCTCTCTAGCCTTATGTACTTGCACCCTTCTTCTTCCCCATCTTCGCGTTTCCTCTTCCCATTACTCTTGATTACTAGTGTATTCTCATCTTCTACTGTAACCTGCAAACAATCCCAACAAAATTTAGATCAATCATCTCTAAAATATGAAATGGTTCTGAAAAAATAACTACATACTTGGATATCAGATTTAGGAAGGCCAGGAACATCCACGAAGAATATGTAGTCCTTGGGTGTGTCAAGAATGTCCACTGCGACTGGAATGGTAGCGTTCTCATTGCTTTGACGTGGGCGAGAAGAAGAAGAAGAAGAGGAACTTATTTTCTCAAGGGTCTCTGGGAAATTGAAGATATGGTTCATTGCATCCACAACAATGCTCATTTTTGTGCTAAAAGATAGATGAGAATTACAGTTCCTCTATTCAAAGAGAGAATTTTGATTGAATTGCAGAGAAATGAGAAAGCAGTTATGGGGGTATTAGTAGGGAAAATAAGGAAAGATCGAGATTACTCCATCTGGTATCTATTTTGTTCAAGAAAAGTCTAGAAAAGGGCTTCCCCAGTTGGGTGACACCTATCAAATTATAAACCCTGAGCATCAGCAGGAGGAAATGGTTGAAAATACCCGGGTAACCCGACCCATTTTCCAAAATAGTTTTTGACCAGCATTTAAAAAAAAAAAAAAGGAAAAACTAATAAAACTTAAAAAACAAGCATTTTTCCATTTTTACCCTCACACTTGACTTGGAAAAGAAAAAAATAAGTATTTCAATAAAATATTTCCATCTGGGCCCAGATGCCCGTCTGAGCCCAGATGCCCAGACTCTGGGTGCCAAGACTCTGGGCATCTGGGGAATCTGGGCCCAGATGCCCAAATTATGGGCATTTGGATTTTTTTTTCTTTTTTAATATCATTTTAAATAAATATTGTATTTAATTGTTTTATTTAATATTTATTTTAAAATTAATTTCTAATTTTATTATTTAATATTGATTATAGTTTAATTTTGTCGTGAATTTTTAATTATTTATTTAACATTTAATTTAAATAAATAATTAACTTATTTAACGATGAAAATAAATTTTTTTAAATAAACAATTAAATTTATTTTGTAAACAACTAGAAAAATTCACGAAAAAAGAATTTATCAAATATAAAATATTATTTAGTTATAAATAATAAACTATTAAATATTCGTTTGTTTATTTAATATTCTATTAATTATAATTAATATTATAAACAATTATAAATTATTTTTTTACAATGAAGTATTAAGTAAACAATTAAAAAAATTATTTTAAATTACTTATTTAATTTGTTTACAAAGAATAAAAATGAACAATTAAATAAATGATTTCATTTTATTTTTCATTTAATTTGTATATTTTAATAGATTGTCTAATATTTAGTTACAAAAAAAGAGTTTATTTAAAAATGAAATATTATTTAATTACGAATAATAAAATATTAAATAAATTGTTTATTTAAATTTTTCAATTGTTTATTTAATATTCCATTAATTATAATCACGTATTATATAAACAATTAAAATAAGGAATTTAATTATAAATTCTTATTTTTCAATGAAATATTAAGTAAATAGTTAAAATATTTATTTTTAAATTACTTATTTAATTTGTTTACAAAGCATCAAATAAACGATTTAAAATAAAGTATTTCATTTAATTTGTTTATTTTAATATTTAGTTACAACAAATAGTTTATTTTAAAATAAAATATTATTTAGTTATAAATAATAAAATATTAAATAAACAAAATAAAATTGTTTCTTGGAGTTGTTTATTGAAATTTTATATTTCGATTGTTTATTTAATATTTCATTAATTATAATTACATAATATATAAACTATTAAAATAAGGAATTTAATTATAAATTATTTTTTTGCAATTAAATATTAAGTGAACAATTAAAATATTTATTTTAAAATATTCTATTAATTATAATTAAATATTATATAAAAAATTAAAATATGCAATTTAATTATAAATTCTTCTTTTACAATTAAATATTAAGTAAACGATTAGAATACACGATTTAAATTGTTTATTTAAAATAAATTATTTCATTTAAATTTTTATTTAAATTTTATATTTAAATTGTTTATTTAATATTATATTAATTATAATTAAATATTATATAAACAGTTAAATAAACAATTTAATTGAAAATTCTTCTTTTAAAATTAAATATTAAGTAAAGAATTAAAATACATGATTTAAATTATTTATTTAAGATAAAATATTTCATTTTATTTTTTATTTGAGCTATTTATTTAAATTTGATATTTCTATTGTTTATTTAATATTCCATTAATTATAATTACATATTATATAAACAACTAAAATAGGCAATTTAATTATAAATTCTTCTTTTACAATTAAATATTAAAAAAAGATTTAAATATACGATTTAAATTATTTATTTATAATAGATTATTTCCTTTAATTGTTTATTTAAATTTTATTTTTCAAATTTTTATTTAATATTATATTAATTATAATTAAATATTATATAAACAATTAAAATATGCAATTTAATTGTAAATTCTTCTTTTACAATTAAATATTAAGAAAACGATTAAAATAAAGGATTCAAATTATTTATTTAAAATGAATTGTTTCATTTAATTGTTTATTTAAATTTTATTTTTCAATTTTTTATTTAATATTATATTAATTATAATTAAATATTATATAAACAATTAAAATATGCAATTTAATTGTAAATTCTTCTTTTACAATTAAATATTAAGAAAACGATTAAAATACAGGATTCAAATTATTTATTTAAAATGAATTGTTTCATTTAATTGTTTAATTTTATTTTTCAATTGTTTATTTAATATTATATTAATTATAATTAAATATTATATAAAAAATTAAAATAGGCAATTTAATTGTAAATTCTTCTTTTACAATTAAATATTAAGAAAACGATTAAAATACAGGATTTAAATTATTTATTTAAAATGAATTGTTTCATTTAATTGTTTATTTAAATTTTATTTTTCAATTGTTTATTTAATATTATATTAATTATAATTAAATATTATATAAACAATTAAAATAGGCAATTTAATTGTAAATTCTTCTTTTACAATTAAATATTAAGAAAACGATTAAAATATAGGATTTAAATTATTTATTTAAAATGAATTGTTTCATTTAATTGTTTATTTAAATTTTATTTTTCAATTGTTTATTTAATATTATATTAATTATAATTAAATATTATATAAACAATTAAAATAGGCAATTTAATTGTAAATTCTTCTTTTACAATTAAATATTAAGTGAACAATTAAAATACACGATTTAAATTATTTATTTAAAATGAATTGTTTCATTTAATTGTTTATTCGAATTTTTTAAAATTGTTTATTTAATATTCTATTGATTATAATTAAATATTATATAAACAATTAAAGTAAGTAATTTAAGTATAATTGAATATTTAACGACAATAATTATGCAACATACAAATTTCAATTAATAATATACTGATGGGTTATTTACTCATTAAATAAATACATTTAAATTGTGCTCACTTTTGAGCGTTTTGATGTGTGTGTTCATGTCGTTTTGTAGTTTAAATATATTGGAGAAAATGACTTATTTTGGAGCCTTAAATGGAGTCGTGCGTGATCATAAAAATTGGACTCGAAGAGAAGGTCAATCAAAAAAGAAATGAAGTGAAAAATGGTGAATTGGTGGAAGTTCGTCGGAATAAGCGGTGATAATAGTGCAATTATCACGTTTTTCATCCATTAATAATTATATTTTCATGATTTATTAGTGTCTAAATGTTCTAAGTATACTTGTATTTTGGTTTAGGCTGCAAATGGACGAATACGATGTAAATTAGAAGAAAAGAGCGAAAATGACTGAAATGGAGGAAAATCATAGTTCAGGGACTAAAGCTCAAATATTCTAAACCTGTTTCTAACATTGTGATGAAAATTCGAGAGTGTTGAAAGTCAATTAGATGAAGAAATGAGTCAAATTGATGAAATATAGTCAAAACATTATCACATACCAACTTTCAAGTTGAAAAGTTTTGCACCGATTTTCATCCTCACATTGAAACCAGTTTTTGACATGGAAAACGATTGAATTGGAAGATGGTATCTAAATTGAAGTTGTAGCCCTTTGAGTTAGCTTTCCAACACATCTTGAATCACCTCAATCGGATATCGAGAGAGAAAGTTATGACAAAAAAATATTGCATTGCGCTCTCGGCCCAATCGGCCCGCACGTCCGGGCCCGCCTGTCCGGGCCGTCTGGGCAGCATGAATTTTTCTATTTGGATGCTGGGCATTTTACAAATCTAAAAAAAAGGTATTTTTGTCTTTTAAATAATACCATATATTTGTAATTGTATATTATTTTAAGGGTAGTTTTGTCTTTCAAGTATGAGACAGTTATTGTGGTGAATCGCAAAGTAAAAAATGGTTGATTTGACTAAAAAGTACCCCTGCTTCGTGCCTATCGCTGAACCTTTTGTAGCCAAAGTTTAGATTTTTCCAGATCTGAATTCTGAACTTCAACAAAAAGTCAACACGAATTACCCAAGTCCCAAATTTTTTGTTTTCTCGAATTAGGGTTTTAGCATATCATCTTTTCAATTTTTTCTATTTTTGCCGTGAAGTGGGTAAAAGAGCGCATAACTGAGCTGCCAATGCAATTTTGTTTCATTGAAATTGTGTGTTCTTCGTGGTAATTGCGTTAAAGTTGAAGTCTTTCTGTGAACTCACCAATGTCTTGGGCAGGCCCAGAAGATATTTACCTCTCAACTTCTCTTGCCAGCTATCTTGACAGTAAGTTTTTCTGGATTTTTTTCTTTTGCTTTAACTTTATAATCTAAAATTGGAATGATAAATCTAATGTTCGTTTTGGTTATTTCTTGATCTTTAAAGTCAATTTTGGTCATTTTAGGGTATGATTTTTACTTTGCTGATAAACTGTGCCATTTGTTCTTGATGGAATCTTTTTCTCGAAGTGTTAATGCAATTTGGGGCTTTTAGTGTTCTTTTTGGAGATTTATACTTCATGCCGCTGTTTTTCATTTGATATATTTGCAAGTATTTTGGTTATTTATTTTCCTTTATTGTTTTTGCATATAGAAAACTACAATGTAATGGTTGAGCTAAAACCTCAACCTAGCTAATTCCAACAATCAATATAGCTTTGCTATCAAATTTTAACAACTAGCAAAACGAACCGAATTTATTGAATTCAATAAAAGTGAAGTCGAATAGAAAGGGTAAGACAGAGTTAAGAAAGAGATGTGAAAGAGAGAAGACAGAGAGAGATTTGGGAGGGAAATTCACACTGAAAAACTCACACCCTTTTCCCCTCTTCTCCATCTCATTATAACAGAAGAAAAGCCGCATTATTCAACTTGCAAAATATAAAACGTGTTCCCTATTACAATTGAAAGTTTTAGCTCAAAACGACACCGTCTCGTTCTAGTTCAAATGGGTGTCGTCCTGGTTTTGAATTGGAATTGGCGGCAGCAACTTGATTCCTTCTTCCTGGTATTCCTCTTGCCTTTGGTTCCCCACTTGAGTTGGTTCGCTGCTCCTCCATAACATCCCTCCCCCTCAGCTTCAACTTGTCCCCAAGGTTGAAAGGATGGAAATGATGTCTGTTTGTTCTCCGCGTTCTCCCAAGTTGCCTTGTCTGGATTGGAGCCTTTTCATTGAACTAACCATTGTGTTACAACTATCGCTTTCTGATTAACCATTCGTGCAGATAACACCTGTAGGGGCTGAGTATGCCCTCCATGACCTGGTTTTGATTTGGAAGTGCTCGAACAAGAACTTCTTTCTCCCCAATCTTCTTCTTGAGCAATGACATGAAAAAGTGGGTGTATTTGGGCAGTAGCAGGGAGCTCCAGTTTGTAAGCCACTGATCCAATTTTTTGAATTATCTGATATGGCCCATAATACCTTGCAGTTAGTTTGTTGTTAGATCTTCTAGCCACTGTCTGTTGAGCATATAGGTGTAACTTCAAATAAACCCAATTTCCCATTTGAAATTCTCTCCCACTCATGTTTTTATCTGCATAATGTTTCATTCTAGCTCTAGCTTGAGCTAAATTTTCCCTTAGTAACTAATCCATTATGTGTCTTTCTTGAAGTATCGCTTCCATCGCTGCTATATTGTTCTGATGGTATGGACCCAAAGCCAATTGGAGAGGTTTAAGACCATATAATGCCTCAAATGATGTCATTTTAATGGCTGTGTGCAGTGTGGTATTATATTACCACCATTTCGCCAAGCTAACCCATTTACTCCATTGCTTAGGCTATTTATAAACCATGCATCTAAGGTACCTTTCTAAACACTGGTTTAGTCTCTCCGTTTGCCCGTCGGTTTGGGAGTGGTATGCTCTACTTAACTGCATTTTGACCCCCAAATGCTTGAACAGTCCTTGCCAAAATTCACTGGTAAACACCCTATCTCTGTCAGTCACAATGCCCTGTGGCATACCGTCATGGTTTAAAAAGGCGCTGCTGAGGCGCGCCTCACTGTGAGGCGTATCTTCTGTGCCTTGAGGCGCAATTTGTG
Source organism: Fraxinus excelsior (assembly GCA_019097785.1). Classification (NCBI taxonomy): domain Eukaryota; kingdom Viridiplantae; phylum Streptophyta; class Magnoliopsida; order Lamiales; family Oleaceae; genus Fraxinus; species Fraxinus excelsior. Next base: position 6,377,367 of record CM032630.1, read on the forward strand.
AGGCAAAAAAATTGAGGCGCACGCCTCAAGGCATGCGCCTCATGAAGCATGAGGCGTGTGCCTCATTTAAAGTCTGTTTTTTTCAAATTTTGAAAAGGAATTAAAAAGGGCCCTCTTTAAAAAGGAGAAAGGCCCATTTAAAAAGACATTTTGGGCCAAACAAAATATTAAAATACCTAGAATACCAAAAGGCAGCCAAAAATCCTTCCCAGTCCCAGAACTGCATCGCAGAAATCTTCCCAAAGTGCTAGAACTACACGGCAGTCAAATCCTCCTAGAACTAAATGACAGCTAGAAAACTTATCTTCAATCCTTCGCTTAAAGAGGTCCTCAAGTGCTGCTTCTTTCTTACGTAATAGAAAATAGTATAGTAATAGCATGTGATGAAAAGCGCACCAATGACCCTCAAATGAATAAATAATTCCTACAACCATGCAAGATAGTAGATAAGAAAATAGTGAACTTTTCTTCTTCAAATTCTGCACACGCCTTAGGCTAAGTTCTCTCTGTTCTTTGTTAAAATCAGTCATCTCAGTCTCAGAACAACTTGTTCTTGGGGCATCAGATCAGGCACATGAAAATAGTCAATTAGTCACACAATTCTGCTCAGGAATTGGGACTAATTATTTTCAGATTTATGTTTTATTTAGTTTTATTCAATCCTCCTGAAAATTATGCTCCTGGACCTAGCTTTAGTTATTTTCTTTTATATAACTTTTGTATTATTTTATAATTTTTTACTTAGATTTTTTTTGTTTTTTGTGAGGCTTACGCCTCAATCCGCCTCGAGGCTTACGCCTCGCCTCATAAAGAAAAACCGCCTCAGTACTTAGTATCGCCTTTTTAAACTTTGCATACCGTGCAACTTGTAGATGTGATCTAGGAACAACTGGGTAATAGATGAGGCTCTAAATGGATGAGCCAAGGTTAGGAAGTGTGCATACTTCGTAAATCTGTCCACCACCACCAATATCACATTTTTAGCATTAGATGTAGGTAGACCCTCAATGAAATCCATGGAGATATGACTCTACGCATATTGTAGCTCAGGTAGGGGTTGCAAGAGGCTTGGATATGCCACATGTTCATTCTTACACCCCTGGCAAGTATCACACTAGTACTTCTCGTTTGATCTCTTTACACATTCCTGGCCAAAAAAAAAATAAAAAATATTGCTTTGTTCCATGAATGCTAGATTGAACACCTGAATCCTGGGAAGCATGAATGGCTACAATCAGCTTCTTCTTCACCCCTCCACCATTTCCAATGACTTGTATTTAAGCAGTCCATTCACGTATTGATAATCCGGATCTGTCTGACCATCTGGGAACAAGGTATTTATCTTATGTGTAGCGGCTTCATCTCCTACATAACTGGTTATTACTCATTCTATCCACTGGGGAGTCACAGCAGGGACAGCGAGACGTTCCATTTCTCTTCTGGATAAAACATCTACCACCTTATTGTCAAGGCCCTTCTTGTACTGAATATCATAATTGAGTCCCAACAGTTTAGATAGCCATTTTTGTTGTAACGGAGTAGTGCTCCTTTGCTCCAGCAGGTACTTAAGCGACTCATGACCAGTTTTAACAATGAAGTAGTGTCCCTCTAGATAATGTCTCCACTTCCCGACAGCTGTTACTAATACTAGGAGCTCTTACTCATAGATAGATAGACCTAAATTCTAGCTACAAATGCCTTTGCTTAGATAGGTTATAGGTTTTTTATTCTGTATCAAAACAACCTTAATCCTCCATAACATGCATCGGTCTCTATAACAAATGGTATAGAGAAGTCTGGTAAGGCTAGAACTGGTGTGGTGCTCATGGCCTTTTTCAACATTTGAAATGCCACCTCCGCATTTTCACTCCAATGGAAGTTATCCTTCTTAAGTAAATCGGTTAGAGGTCTCGCAATAACTTCATAACCCTTCACAAACTTCCTATAATACCAGTCAGGTCAAGGAACCCCCTAAGTTGCTTAACATTGATCGGTGTGGGCCACCTTTGCATTATAATGATTTTAGAAGGGTCAGCTGACACCCCTTCTGCAGAAATAATGTGACCTAGGTATTCTATCTGAGATTGCCGAAAAGAACATTTACTTTCCTTAGCATATAGTTGACGCTGTTTGAGAATTCCCAGTACCACAGCAACATGTTCACAGTGGGACTTGTTTGAACTATACACCAAAATATCATCAAAGAATACTAGAATGAATTTTCTGAGATGTTGCTTGAATACCTTATTCATCAGACATTGGAATGTGGCTGGAGCGTTTGTCAATCCGAATGGTATTACTCTGAACTCATATTGACCTTCATGAGTTTTAAAGGCTGTTTTATGGATATCTTTAGTGGACACTCTAATCTGATGATAGCCCGCTCTCATGTCAATCTTTGTAAACCACTTGGCTCCCTTCAACTCATCCAACAATTCATCTATCAATGTCATAGGGTACTTGTCCTTAATTGTGAGGTTATTAAGTTGTCTATAATCCACACAGAATCGCTAAGTACCGTCTTTCTTTTTGAACAGTAGCACGAGTGAAGCATAGGGACTGTTACTTGGTTGTATGATGCCATTCTCCTTCATTTCCTTAGCCATTCTCTCTATTTCGGCCTTCTGTATGTAGGGGCATCTATATGGTCTCATCTTGAATGGTTGTGCCCCCTCTTTTAGGGGTATGTGGTGATCATTGAACCTGGATGGGGGTAAGCCTTTTGGCTCCACGAACACCATAGGGAATTGCTTCACCACAGCTTCTAGCTCTGTTGGAGTGGATCCCTATTCCCCTTTAGTAATGGCATCAATCTGTGCCATTATTCCATAAGTCTGAATCCTGCTCCATCCTTTCCCTTCATGATCATTCAACATTTGAAATTCCTCTTTAATTGTTTCATCTTGGAGTTCCATTCTGACACCTTCATGACCGAGGGTAATGCTTCCTTTAATGAAATTGAACAATACCGGGCTAAATTGACCTAGCCAGTCCACCCCTAGTACCATGTCACTTCCCCTTAGTTTGAGAACCCTCAACTGGTATTGGAACTCCCAATCCTTCATCTTCCAAGTTAATGGGTTGCAGATAGCCTTGCTAATGAGCTTTCCTCCCCCTGCTACAATTATTAAGGTAGGTTTGGCTGCCTGCAGGCTGGAACTGATGCTACTAACCAACTGCTCATCAATGAAGCTATGAGTGCTTTCGTTGTCTATTAGAATAGATACTTTTTTTTCCCCTTTAATGAGCCCAGGTAACTTGATCGTTTTACCCTTATTACTGCCCACCAATGCACAAAGTGAGATCTCCATCAATTCATCTACTCCTTCTTTATCCATTTGTTCTTCTCCATCTCCAGGTGGTTCCACTACGACCTCTTCTTTTTCTTCGTCTACCAAAATGAAATTGAGCACCCTGTTTTTGCAAATGTTATCTCTAGTGCACTTCTCATCGCACTTGTACCATAATCCCAGCTCTCTTTTTATCTGAAAATCAGGTGTAATGGCTTTGAATCTAACGGGGTTGGTGGGAGTTTTTGGCTCAGTGTAGGGCGTGGATTTAGGAGTAGGTTCATTTGGTTTAGAGATTGGATCGATCCATTTATGCGTTAGGTAAGGTTTGAAAGTTTTAATTTCTGCGGAGGGTTGTGATGATATTCTCTTGTAAAATGGCAATTTCAAAGGCTTTGGCTAGTGTTTGGGGTTGTATAATTTTAACCATTGATTTGATCTCATCTTTCAAGCCACTAGTAAAAATAAGCGTGGAAAGGAAATCATCACTTGAAATTTCCATTCTTCAAACTGCTCCTGGTATTCCACTATAGATTTCTTCTGCCTTAGTTTGCTGAAGACCTCTATCGCCTCCTCTGCTATATCTTAGCAAACCTCCTGCAAATTTCCCTTGAAAACATGTGCTAATCTGGGTGGCTGGATATAAACCCATGGAACCATATGTCAGTCTTCCCCTTAAGGTACATTTCCGCAATTGCTATCCTCATCTCATCTTCTATCTGATGGATTTGGAAGTATTTTTTCGCGTTTCTCAACCGATCCCTGGGTCCATCTCCTCCAAAATAAGGGAAATCTATTTTTTGGTTTTTTCGAGTGCATTTTAAGTTCTCTATTCCCACTGGAATTCCCTAGGTGGTACTCACTCCCATGGCTAATATCCCCTCTGATTTGAAATGGACTGCACTTCCTTCGATCTGTTTCTCATTATTTTCAGTTTTACTCCCATTCATATGAGCTAACATTGCTATCCCCAGATCTGCAACCTCCTTGTCCAACTGCTTTAGATGATCCTCGTTCGAATTGCTTCGAGTTTCAGCCATACCCTAGTCACGTTGCTGCTATGATACCAAATGTCAGGGTTGAAACCTAGCTAATTCCAACAATCAATATAGCTTTGCTATCAAATTTTAACAACTAACAAAACGAACTGGATTTATTGAATTCAATAATAGTGAAGTCGAATTACATAAATAGAAAGAGTAAGACAGAGTTAAGAAAGAAATGAGAAAGAGAGAAGACAGGGAGAGATTTGGGAGGGAAATTCACACTGAACAACTCACACCTTTTTCCCCTCTTTTCCATCTCGTTATAACAGAAGAAAAGTCGCATTATTCAACTTTGCAAAATATAAAACGTGTTCCTTGTTACAATTGAAAGTTTTAGCTCAAAAAGACACCGTCTCGTTCTAGTTCTCGTTCTGGTTTTGAATTGAAATTGGTGGTAGTAACTCTTCTTCCCGGCAGCTACTTGATTCCTTCTTCTTGGTATTCTTCTTACCTTTGGTTCCCCACTTCAGTTGGTTCGCTCCTTCTCCATAACATACAAGAAGTAAAACTAAAACTGATTCAAACTCTCGTTGTGCAAGTTGAACGGTAAAATAAAAAAGAACAGTAAAATCGACACAAATTTAATTGGTTTAGCAATACGCCCACTGTACGGGACAATATAGGGCCAGTATGCCCGATTTCACGGATCGCAGGTTTGGCTCCCGAGGTTCAACGCTGGTTTAGCAATACGCCCACTGTACGGGACAATATAGGGACGGTATGCCCGATTTCACGGATCGCAGGTTTGGCTCCCGAGGTTCAACGCCTCAAGGCCGCCTTCCCCTCATTCTTTGGCCGGGAAGCTCGAACAATTGGCATACACGCACGCTATGAGTAGGATGTAAGGGAGAATACATGCATATGATCATATATCATTAGTGCACTATTGGTAGAATAGGCCTCGCGCCTAGTTGTTAGCGTCCTTGCCATGCCGATGGGGGATAAACATTCTCACTGCGTGACATTCTCCTCCATTCGAATTCGCTTACGTCCTCGTAGCAAGAAGTGAGTATCGCATCAACACACAACCGTCTCATTGCAAGGATAACATCGGCACCACTCCATATGGACAAACATTCACTAACCTGCAGTACCACGTACTTACCGCCTTCGAAACCAACCTTCACCCTTCGCCTTTCTGAGTATTGGTTCCTCGGATGGACGGCCTCCAAATCGCGGCGCCTAACGCATGTCGAATAAAGCTCCCGCAATGTGCACTCCTCGAAAACTCCTTGAACGACACATTGGCAATTGTGCAACGCTGCCCTTTCCGTCCTTCTTGCCTACAACTTCTTTCGTTATGTCCCGCCGGCTTGCCGACACGATCCGTGGCTCAAAATCTTTTCTTCGCAAGAACACACGACATTGTCCCATAACAACACCGCATGCTCGAGCGGTCCCGCTCTGATACCAACTTTCACGGATCGCGGGTTTGGCTCCCGAGGTGCAATGCCTCAGGGCCGCCCTCCCCTCATTCTTTGGCTGGCAAGTCCGAACAACTGGCACACACACGCTATGAGTAGGATGTAAGAGAGAATGCCTGCATATGATCATATATCATTAGTGCACTATTGGTAGAATAGGCATCGTGTCTAGCTGTTAGCGTCCTTGTCGTGCCGAATGGAGGGATAAACATTTTCACTGCGTGCCTAGCCCATCCCGTCTAGTCCCATCACAGCCCATCAGCTCCATCAACTAGCCCTGTTTACATAAATGTACGAGTCACCTAAACAACACACTATTCGATTTCATATTGTGATGGCCTAATCACTGGAATTGAGTTTATGATGTGAAATTGATACATATAACTTGAAGTAAGTAATTTTTGTTGCACAGAGTTAGACATGGGAATATATAGATATAGGTTTGTTTATTGGTAAAATGTTCATTATTTATTACACGTAAATGTCGTTAAAGTTTACACTGCCTAAGATTGGGAGGTGCAACATTTTCTTTCTTACACTTGATATTTCCCAGAGAAACTCCTTGTTTTGCTGCGAGATGGACGGAAATTATTGGGGACTCTCCGGTCGTTTGATCAATTTGGTATTGATATTAACGTTTGTTGATATTTGTCCTTTGATTCCCCTATATTTTTGTTATTCAGTGTGTCTGAACTTTGATCAAATTTATAGCCAATGCTGTCCTAGAAGGTGCATGCGAGCGCATTATTGTTGGTGATCTTTACTGTGACATCCCATTAGGTCTATACATAATCCGTCGGGAAAACGTTGTGTTGATTGGCGAACTGGTATGTGTTGTTTTGTTTTGGTAGTAACCTTTGTGAGTATTCTGCTTTCTTTTGGGTTATTTTATTAATCATACGTGATTGATTAGGATTTGGAGAAAGAAGAACTTCCCTCGCATATGACTTGCGTTTCTGTGGAGGAGATAAAAAGGGTAAGAGTTCATGATGCTTTAATGGTTATTTATCCAAACACTTGCAACTATTTTAGCCACGTCGTTTTCTATTTTCATCAGGCACAGAAAGCAGAAGAGGTGGCTTCAGATCTCAAGGGTACTATGAAAAAGCGGATGGATTTCCTTGATATGGATTAATGTGTACCTCAGCGATGTCAATTCTTCGAAGTCATGCTGAGCTTTCCGCAAATATTATCGCGGTTGCAGCATACTGGAAATATTTCTTGCTGGAATGTCGTTTTGCTCCTGTCTCTTTTCTTTTGCACTTCACAGTTTACTGTACCACATAAATTTAGTTCTACAAGATAGAGAAATATATAATTAGTTCTTGTTTTGAATATGATATGTGCTTAGCATCTTCTTCACTGATGCATAGAAGTGAGGGATGCTATATGGGAAATCAAATGTAGATCATTGTGGTACCAATTAATCAAGTTTTGACAGTGAAGTTAAGATAATCTAGTCGGAAATACTCGGTTTTTTCAATCACTTTCAGAAGAAGACACGAGATCTTGTTTCCTTTTACAAAAAGGAAAAATCTCTTGTACTCCCAAAATATGAAATATTCATATTGACTTATCATTGTTTAATAGACCTCGTGTATTTAATAAACTTGGATTCATTGTCTAGCCCTTGTTCGAGAACATTTTTTCGGTTAATATATTTTGGAATAGGAATTTTTTATTTATTTATTTTTTTTGTGGTTAAAAAGTGGATTTTTTTTGAATTTACGTGTAAAATTATTTTATTGAAATAATGTTCGATTGGAAATGAGTTTTGGAAAAATAAAGTTTCAAGGAAATTGGGCTCAAGCAATGGCTTAATTGGATCAAGTCATACTCATGTTACTATATAGTGGTACAGAGTATTGAGTTCTATACTTCAAGAGTAATAAAATTTTTCAACTTGTTGAATTTTTGTTTGCTACTCTTTTAGTGTATTTTCTCCTTACCCAATGAAGGGCTCTTGTAACAGTTGAAAAACGAGAAAATTACGGTAAAGGGTTAGAAAAAGAGAAGTTGATGTTTAAATTCAACGAAGAATTAACATTGATTCACTACATAAGATCATTTATTCAAATTATGCTCTTTGATTTTCAAATTACTAATGGTAACTTGGATCCAGAGTGGGGGTAGGGTTTGCCGGTTTGCTAATTCTATATATTTATATTTTTACTTGTTAGGTTCTAAAAATATAATTTCTATATTGTTATTACTGTGTAGGGGGTGGACATGTATTGAGTTGGGTTGATTTTTGCTTCAACTCAAACCCAATCCAACATGATCGGTTTGATCAAAATTTAACCCAACCAACATGTGTAAATGTTGAAACTCAACCCAACCTAATCAAGTATCCGTCGGGTTGTTTTGGTCGGTTTGTGACGACTTGTCAACAAAAAAATAAAGTCATCTAATTTTCTATTATACTAATTCGGATAGACAAAATTAAATAGTAAATAAATAAATAAAATTATTTATTATCTTATTCAATCATCATTTAGCCGAGCTTACAAAGAACATAATGCATTTAATATAATATGGAAAATTTATACTACATTTATTGTAGGAAGGACAATAAGCTCATCCTCTAAAGTGTACCAAAATAATTACAGTTACACTATTCACTCATACTTTTTAGGTTCTTTTTACTTTTAAGACATTTTATATCTTTTTTTTTTTCTAATTTTTAAAGAGGCGAGTCGGGTTTAACGAGTTTATTCGATTTTTATGAGTTAACCCATAACTTGACCCGACCCGACCCAACTCGCCACACAGTTAACACACCCAACCCGTGTAAAAAACAACAAAAAAATCAATCTAAACCGATCGAGTTGGTTCGATTTGAACGAATTTGGTCGGATTTTGTCCACCCCTATTACCGTGTAAAGTAAGAGAACATAACTCTCTTTTATAAGTGGTTGTGAGGAGGATTTAGCCGCTTGTTCATTTTTTAAAATTATTTTTCTTCAAATTCATTTTAATAATATATTTTTTTAATAAAATATTTTTTACATAAATTTATATTATTTCTAAAAGAAATGAAAAAATAAAATCATTTTTCACAAAACACACCAAAATAATTACAGTTACACTATTCACTCATACTTTTTAGGTTCTTTTTACTTTTAAGACATTTTATATCTTTTTTTTTTTTCTAATTTTTAAAGAGGCGAGTCGGGTTTAACGAGTTTATTCGATTTTTATGAGTTAACCCATAACTTGACCCGACCCGACCCAACTCGCCACACAGTTAACACACCCAACCCGTGTAAAAAACAACAAAAAAATCAATCTAAACCGATCGAGTTGGTTCGATTTGAACGAATTTGGTCGGATTTTGTCCACCCCTATTACCGTGTAAAGTAAGAGATCATAACTCTCTTTTATAAGTGGTTGCGAGGAGGATTTAGCCGCTTGTTCATTTTTTAAAATTATTTTTCTTCAAATTCATTTTAATAATATATTTTTTTAATAAAATATTTTTTACATAAATTCATATTATTTCTAAAAGAAATGAAAAAATAAAATCATTTTTCACAAAACACACCAAACGAGAAAAATGAAACCAGTGAGGCACAATTTTCTCGTTTGATTTTTTTTATTGCTTTTGTCTTCCCTCTCTGGGAACCCTATCGGCTACCCCCCTTTACGAACCCTAGAATTTTCCCCCGATCAATCAATTGAATCGGGTTTTTGGAATTTATAATAGTAATATACGAGCATGCAGAACCAGAGGCTGAAGCAACAGCAACACCAGGCCTTGATGCAGCAGGCTTTACTTCAACAACAGTCTATTTACCACCCTGGCCTCTTAGCAGCTGCTCCTCAGGTTTCATTTCATTTCTTTTTCTTTTTAAACTTTTTGTAATCAACCTATTATTTTGTTATTCTCATGTTTTGCATATTTCAATGTTGGTATTTTAATATTTCTCCATTCCCTCAATTTCGACAATTTTCCGTATTCTCAATATGTTTGAAATTGCTTTCAATTTTATCACTTTTCAAGCTTTTCTCTTGCTGAATCAAATGTTTCGTTCTGGTTGGTAAATTTCGGATTTCATTTTGAAAGTGTCAAGTTTGCAGGTCATGAAGGAGTTTCTCGTTGATGCCTGTTTATATTTTATATTTTTTATTGTATTTACTATAGTTTTGTTTTTATGAATGGCAACACTTATATTTTTACTTGTCACTCATCCGGCAATCTTAATCTGCAATTTAAGGTCTTGCTTTAATTTTCTGCAATTATTGACTTTCCTGGTATCAGCTCTACTTTATTTAGAAACCATTAACTTTCACTGAATTCACTTCTATGTCTTTCAGTTTTGGATTCTGACATCATTTGTGTGAAGCGGTCTTGCAACTATTTGTGATATTGGTTGTCTTTTGCTTTGATAAGTTTTTTTAAGCGTCAGGAATAATTTTTTGATGTTCGTGAATAGAGAACAGGAATTAGAGCAATGCCACCTCATTGGCTGGTATTGTTTATACTGAGGATAAAGGTTATAATGTAGTTTCAGATTTGTGAATTTTTCTATTACAAACTAACTTTTTGTTGCCTGATTGGAGACTTAAGAGAAAGAAGTTTGGAAGAGTAATTTTCCGTAATATGTGGACTGTGGTTAAGGGTTTTCAAAGATTTCTTGATTTGTTTGGTACAGGTTTGGTTTTATTTTTCAAAAATGAACAAATTTGCAGATTTACACCATTCTTCATTGTGAAATCGCTGTTGCATTTCAAATATTCTCTTATTTCCATTTACAACATTATGTCAGTGGTACCTTATATATAGATGTTATTAATTTTATAGGTTTTTTCCCCATGGGAATGACGGTTGTTGTGAGCAGTAGATAAATTGGGAAGCTTTTTTCTGTTTATTTTTATTAGCTTTTTCTTCTTTGACTTTTTATGTTGCAGATTGAGCCAATCCCAAGTGGAAATCTGCCTCTGGGGTTTGATCCAAATACATGCCGCAGTGTGTGAGTGTTGTTAACATGTTTGTTATTTTAATTTTTTGTTCTTTATCTTTGTTGTGTGCTTGCTTCATTTGCATATTCATGCAATGTTTAAAGTCCCTCCAAATATCTTATGGTTTTATGAATTTTTCCTCCAATAATGTTCTGCTGCATGCCTTTTGTGACCTATCTACCTTACGAAACCTAAAGCTATCTAAATTGTAGGTGTCTTTATAGATCTTCTCTATTTTTCTGGAAGATTGTTCTGTTCATTATTATATGTTTGAATTGCCTTGGTGCTTTCTTAGTCATTATCATCTCACGTTGTAATGTCTTGAGATTCTTACAGATTCATCAATTTGTCTTTGTTTTATTTTCTTTTTAAAACATCTTGGATTTTTTTTTAAAAATTTCAGGTTTGTTGGGAACGTTCACACACAGGTGACTGAACCACTTCTTCAAGAGGTTTTTGCAAGTACTGGTCCTGTGGAAGGCTGCAAGCTTATTAGAAAAGAAAAGGTTTTGTTCACATGCATCTTGTTTCCCATGATTATGTTACTCTGCGCTGACGTGGATTTCTGTCCCTTGAGATATTGTTGTTTTATCTTCTCTTGTGCTCTGTGCAGTCATCCTATGGGTTTATTCACTACTTTGATCGTAGATCAGCCAGCCTTGCTATTATAAGCCTTAATGGAAGGCATCTGTAAGTAGGAAGTCTTCTCCCTTTTCTCATGGATAACCGGCTCTATATATTAACCCCCTTATCATAGATTCAATTTCTAAAGTGACGTAGATAAATATCTTATCCCGTGATTTCCAGGTTTGGGCAGCCTATCAAAGTCAACTGGGCATATACCAGTGGTCAGAGAGAGGACACATCAAGTAGGTTCCTAATAATGTCTTCTCACTTGTTTCTTAGTTGCTTAGCATATAACAAGATGCTGTCTTGTGATCTTGGTGTATTAATATTTTATACCTTCTATGAAGGCCACTACAACATTTTTGTTGGTGATCTCAGCCCTGAAGTTACTGATGCCATGTTGCATGCATGCTTTTCTGTGTACCCAAGTTGTTCGTAAGAACCTCTATCTCTTTCCTTGTGCACGATCCCTTTCTCAATTTAACTTCCGTATAGTGGTTAAAATGAGTTCAAACTTGGTATTTCCCCTTGCATATATTGAATTTTTTGGTAAAAAAGATAGTTTACCATTGTTTTCTGATTAATGAATTGTTTAGTTTGTTTCCAAATATGTTTATTGTCTTGCATTGTTCGCAGTGATGCTAAGGTTATGTGGGATCAAAAGACTGGACGTTCTAGGGGGTTCGGATTTGTTTCGTTTCGGAATCAGCAGGTATGTTTCCTTGCCTTACGTTTGACTTTGTTCTTTATACTCTTGACTTCTACTCAAATTCAATTATCTGATTTTTTGTTCAGGATGCCCAAAGTGCAATAAATGATTTAACTGGTGAGAACTATGTCGTCAATCTCTCTTCATAAGTTGTCGTTGCACAAATGTTTTATTTCCATTGGCATGAAAATACAATAGTAATATGTTACTAACACAGTTTGTTTGTAAATTTAAAACAAAATAGAAAATGATAAGCGAAATGGATACATTAATTCGAGGAAACTTGGACCAACCTCCAAAGTATTGCTTTTCGAGGAAACAATAACCTTCAAAAGCAAACAAAGCTTAAATACAAAAGAATGCAAGCACTATCACCTCAACTAAGGAGCACTAATTTGCTCCATATCCCTACAACTACAATGCAAAGCACTATCACCTCAACTAAGGAGCATTAATTTGCTCCATATCCCTACAACTACGAATAACAACCCACCTCAAATTCAAAATTTTATAGAACATAAAAGAAATAAAAAATAAAAACAAGAACTGGAAATGTTAAAGTTTGTTTCGTTTGTATTTTAATGCTATTATTTAATTATGATTTAGTCAAATACGATAGCATTGGGTTATTATTCTAGTTATATTTTAGTTATTTTAGGGGATAGGGGGATATGGAGCTTATAGTTTGTTTTTGGAGGTTTATTGTAACGACCCAAATTTTACCTTTGAAATCATTATACATGTACCGTAAAAGAGTACTTTCATAATCAAAAGAAAAAAAGCTAATGTTTTCTTAACATGCGAGAATTTAAAATTAGTTTTAAGAGAAATATAATGAACATTATTAAAATCTTTACCTATATAATTTATTCTTCATTTTTCACCCACACAAGCACAATCCACCTCCGATCGTCTCGAACACACCTTTTTAGTTACCTATAAAAATTCTAACATATACATATGAGACATAAATCTTAGTAAATGAGTAATAAATAATTTCATCTCATATTTAAATATGTAAAATCATAACATACATATGGAGACACGGGGAATTAAAATCCGAATTCCGTGGCTATAATTCGCGTGCGTAACGCTACTAAACTCCAGTCCTTTGAACTTACGTATATAGGATTTTTATCATAATCATAATTTGAATTTCTGTATCATCATATTCCTATAATTATTGTGCATAGCACTACTAAATTCCGGTCCTTTAAACTTACACATATAAGATCCTTATCATAATCATAACTTGGATTTCCGTATCATCATATTCATAACATAAATTTTCGTAATTTAAATAATGAAATAACAATCTGTACTACTAAACTTGTAGTTGAATGGAAGAAGATCAAAGTAGGTCGAGGAAATCATCTTGTTAGACTTTCACTCGAAAATTTATTGGACACCGTGCGTGCTAAACTTTGTAATGTTAAAGTGTATGTAGAAGACGAGTTAAAAGAAAGAAAGGTGTAAAGTACGAGCTTAGTTGTGTGTGAGTGTAGGTGATACGAGGGGTATAGGTGTTTCTCAGGTTTGACTCTATTACCTGTTTTGGTACAAACATTTGTTCCCTTATTAATGTCACACGTTTTTCCATATAGAACGTAATCAATCACTCAACTAATTACCCAATTAAGTGATTAACTATATTAATAAATATATAATTGCTACTAATAAGTTATTGCCATATAATTAAATATTTGATTTAAATTATGCCAAAATAAATATTCTAACATACCATACAATATTATTAGATTGCTAATTACACAAGCATAAATAATGTTTCTAATTTTAATAAATGAACGTTTCTCTAATTATAATAATTAACCAATTAATTAGGTTAATTGACATACAATATTTAAATCAATCGTGCAATCATAGTACTAAAATTTAGCCAAGGAAAAATCTGCACATGTATAAAAGAAATTGCTTTATGGTCCTACACTATTGGTCAACATTTAATCAGGTCTCCCAAAAAAAAAAAAAAAAAAACCTACTGGCTGCTAAACTCAATTCTAATGGCTACCTAAGTTGTTTCCGGATGTTATTTTTATTGGTTTCTTGAATAACTAATATCTTGGGAGGTCTAGATTTCCTCAAACAAATCTACCCTTTTCGTTTTTTATTTATATTATTTATCATGAACAAAAGGAATAGGTAATTATTTACTCACTACCATTCTCTGCGACTGCTACTCAGGAAAATGGCTTGGCAGCAGGCAGATACGTTGTAATTGGGCCACAAAAGGTGCTGGCACCAGTGATGACAAGCAGAATTCAGATGCTAAAAGCGTAATGGAACTAACGAATGGCACCTTAGGTGAGCAAGAAAAATTGACAGGAAGATTATGAGGAACATATAAAAGATGGCCTTATAGAAAAGGCTAAATGGTAGTTGTTGCTTGAAACTAAGTAATTTGAGGCCTTCCCATGTGAATTCATATAAGAAAAACTGTATTCGTGTTCTTGTTATTTCTTATATTCCATTTCTTTCTGAGAACTATGCTTCAGGTGTGATTTTGGAATTAACTTACAGACAATTATTAATTTACTAGTTGATGCCCGTTGAGATAAAAATAATCATATTTGCTGGCTTTTGCTTTTACAGAAGATGTTAACGAGGCAACAAATAGTGATATCCCTGATAATAACCCTCAGTATACCACTGTATATGTTGGTAATCTTGCTCCAGAGGTAAGAAACTTTTGATTCTATGTGATGTCTCACTCTGAGTAGTTCACATGGCTTGTGTATTCCTCTTAAGGTTTTTATTTGAAAAGAATGTTTCTTTTCAAGTTGTTAAAATGTAAGCCTTGGAAGATTTGATAAACGGTGTGGGATTTGGAAGATTATTGCAAGGAATATGCACATTATCCCCATTTACTCTACACAGACATTTTCTTCTAAATCTTCTTTTAATCCTTAACCACTACGCATGCAAAAAATATTAAATATCTTCAAAAACATTGAAATTAATTTTCATGCTTATTTTCCCTTGCATTTGCTTTACCAGGTTACCCAGGTTGATCTCCATCGCCACTTCCACTCCCTTGGTGCTGGAGCAATCGAGGAAGTTAGGGTTCAGCGCGACAAAGGATTTGGATTTGTAAGATATAGTAGCCATGCAGAAGCCGCTATGGCCATTTCACTGGGAAATAATCAATCATTTATCTGTGGTAAACAAATCAAGGTATGTCTTAGCTTGTTTTGTTTATATTTTTAGCGTGATCTCATCAATGTTTTCTAAATGCCCAGTGTTCATGGGGTAACAAGCCAACTCCACCTGGAACGAGCTCCAACCCGCTCCCACCACCTGCACCTGCACCTCTACCTTTCCCAGGCATTTCAGCCACAGACCTTCTGGCTTATGAGCGGCAACTTGCAATGAGCAAGATGGGTGGCGTACAGGCGTTCATGCATACCCAGGGGCAAAATTCTCTGAATCAAGCATCTTTGGGAATGGGTGCTGGTGCTAGCCAAGCCATCTACGATGGTAGTTTCCAGAATGTCGCTGCTGCTCAGCAGCTCATGTACTACCAATGATGTAACAAGATTGGATATCATGTGAAGATCCCTTGCGACATCATCTGAAATTAGACATTGTAGGACTGAGTTTCTAATGTTTCTGTTTTGGGATTGTTCCCCAACTTTATATGCTTGCCTTGGGTATTGTTACACGTTATGTACGCTTGTATTTTTGTTATGTAGGAAATGAATTGCCTTGTTACTTGAAGGAAGTTGGCCTCATTATTGTGGTATGATTAAACCATTTTAACACTTCCCAAACATGAATATTTTATCCTTACTTTTTAATTGACAAAATGTTGTCATTCTCTTTTCGGTTCAAAATTTAGGGCCGGACAAAAATCCCGAACATAATCGAGCTTATTTTCACAAGTTAAATATCAGAACGGGTACCCGAATTGAGAATTGATGAGTTTGAGTCGGTTCTTGATTTTAGACCAAGAATTGAAGAACCGAATAAGACTCGAATCTAATTAATTTTTTTTTATTGTTTATATTGAATTAATTAATTTTCAAAATTTTTTAAACAAATTAACAAATTAATCCAACAAAATTAATTTTTTTGTAATTTTGTTAGTCTAACATTTGGGCCTTATTCTTAAATCTTTTTAGTTGAACAATTTAAGCTTATTTGTGTTTGTTAGTTGTGCTTTTTCAATTATACTTATAGAGTTTCTTACTATGACAAGTCAAACAATTGATAATTAAATTAAATAGTTTGTAAGTATTACCAATACTTAAAAAAAAATTTATTTTGATAACTTTTAATTTATATTTTGTTTTTTTTATACAGACTGTTTGAAACAAATGAATTGTTGATATGGATCATAAATGTTTTAATATTAATATCTACATTTTGGTATTTGTGTTAATTAAATTAATTTTATTGGACATCTTATTATTTATGTGTTTTTAAATTGAGATACATTAATTTGTAAAAGTTACGAATGAAGATGTCATTAGTTGTATTTATGTAGTGTTGTTGTAAATGTTAAAAAAATTAATTATAGTACAGAACGGAACGGAATCGAATCTGAATGATTTCATAATTATATTTGGACCCGACGATTCTACTTATTAAATACTCGAAAATTTTGGACATGCCCTAGTTGAAATTTTGTGTTACAAGTAAAAGTAAATGCTCGGATGACGAAATATTTTGTTCCCCACCCGTTTTGCCTTGTCCTGTCCGATGGGTAGGGACGGGGATAGGGACAAGACTGCTACGTTGTTAAATTTAATTTGGTATTAAAAATGAGTAAAATAAATAAATTGAGATAGTTTCACTCTTTCCCCATCCATATAAATTCTTGGCAGGACAAGAACATGATTGCTCCTGAATTTTTTTAACGTCGTTAAATTTAAATTATATTAAAAAATGAATATAATTAGTAAATGGGGCAGACGGCGAAGGTCATCTAGGCCCGACGTGAATAACCTATTGCCACCTTAGCCCCCGTTTGACAATACTTATTCGGGTAAAATAGAATTTTGGACAGTAATTTTTTGAAAAATACGTGGTTAAAAAAATATAAATTTTTTTTTTTAAATTTACATACAAAATATTGAATTTTGTTAATGTGTAGTTGAAAATGAGTATGTAGAAAAAAGAGTTGAAATAATAATTGTCAAACCGGGGCTTAATAGTAAAAATCATCCACGAAACGGTCATAACACATAATTGAAAGATTAGAGATTAAAATGATTTATTTTCAAGGTTAAGAACCAAGATACAATTCGACTTATAGATTGAGGGCCTCTGATGTTATTTTTCATAGAAAACAAGAAGAATATGCTCCTCCTCTCCCGGTTTGCTTCCGTCTTTCACAATATCATACATCAGTACTACCATGTTTGTCTGAATTTTATTTGTAAGGGATCAATCGATCGGAAATGGGGGTTTCGTTTAAGGTTTCTAAAACCGGTAAGAGGTTCCGCCCCAAACCGCTCGCATCAGACACCCCCATCGGAGGAGGAGAAGAAGAAGACATCTTAATCTCATCCTCAATTAACAAAAGCGGTCCCCCTTCCACTTCGACTCGAAATCTCACGGTACGACTTATAATCAGAAAAAAAGTTTGATGCTTTGGTATCAATGGAATTATGGTTGGAGCAGATACATACAGAGGGATTGTAGAATGAGTTTAACCTCATTCCAAGCTTTTGAACTTTTAATATTTTTTTGTGGAGTTTTTTATTTTAATCCTGTGCATATTTTATTTTTGTGGATTTAAGGTTTGCTGAATCTTTGTTCTTGATGTGGGTTTTTAATCGATTCTTTGAAGTTTAACCTTCTTGATATGGGTTTATCTTTGATTTTTAATACGAATGATGAAATCTTTTAATGTCGAAAATTGAAAAAAAATAAAAATTGTTCAGAATTGCGCAACGAGTTTGATTTTGGAAACGAGTTTGATCTTGGATAATGACTTGCAGATCTGCAATTTTATTTATTTATTATTATTATTATTATTTTAAAATTTAGCTTATTTTGCAAAAAACTTGTCAATTTAGATCCTGAAAGATTAAATATTAGGAGGAAATTTGAATTTATCAGTTTGATCTTTATATTCTTGCAAAAAGTTCTCTACCCTATGATGATAAATTATAATTTTGAGTTACAGGTAGAGGCTGGTAAGAATGGCGGTGTTACTGAAATCTCTGGTAAGTACTAGTTTCTGAAGGACTTTTCTTTAGGTCCATTTGGTAAGGATGTTTTTCCACACCTTTTTGGTTCTAATTATTTTGGTTTTTCTTCTGATTATTGAACATTTTGTCCCCTATTTTTTCAGATAATGATGTTTCCTTCACTCTTAGCCTTTTCCCAGACGGATATTCTGTGGGGAAACCAATGGAGGTGTGTTTGTAATCACTTTAATAGGTGAATTGAAAGTAATAAAACAGTCCATGCAAGAAAACAGATATTTGTGGGGAAGTGGTGTTGACTTTAATTATATTTCAAATTTTCAGAATGAATCTGGTCATCAGACTGCTGTTGATGTTCCAAAGTTTTTGCACCCATTCGATAGAGTATCTGAAACTCTATTCTCGGTAAGTAATGTGGTTTGTAGGTTTGATTTACAGAACCTATGCATATAGCACATCTTATATTTCATTTAAATCCAGTTACAGCTTACTATACATTGGAATTAATGCTATTCTTGCTATTGGAAACACATGAAATGCTAAGCTTATGTCGAGCTGAGGGATTCTTTCAATTAATATGCCTTATTTAATTGCAAATTAAATTTGATTATTGACACTGCTTTCTACACAACACAACACGACACATATTGGATAGTGTCGTTGCATTATAGATTCCAAGCAATGAAAATTATTTGACTCTATAGTTTCCATACTTCTACTCCTCAGCATGGCCCCACAGCTCGCTTGCCATGTTGCAATGCAGCAATAACTGACTAGCAGGCTCCCAGTAACACTTTCACATAAAGCATCAACTTATTTAAAACTATGGCGTAGCGACAAAAGAACAAATTTTATGTGACTGACCTAATATGATTCCGTTACATATTGTATTGCTGCTTTTTCTTTTCGGATATTTTAATGAAATTGCCACTTAAAATGGAAACTTTTTAATTCCCTCTTTCCTAAATAGCTTCCATTAAAATGACAATACAATCATTAACAGATTAATAGAAAATCTTGTTTTTCATTCTCAGATAATCTGCTGTCCATTCTCACTTCCCAAAAAAGGCTCCCGAAACACATTTCTCACTCTACGGACATCATCCCCACCATCCCATACCACAACGCACCACGCCACACCACTCCTTCGTCACCAACACCTATTGCATCATTTTGACCTTCTAGTGTCACTCCGAAATTTGAAAATCATGTGCAGGAATTGAATTTTTAAGAAGAGGCAAATCACGGAAAAGTCAATCCTAGATGCCTCCAGCCTCCAAGATGATGTAGGGAGGGTAGCGGAAGGTTAAAAACGATTTTCATTTTTCTTGGATGTGGATTTATAAATTGATCTGCTCTTTATTCTAAATAAGACTTGGAGGCCAATACCTGCGGCAATAGCAGTATCTGATGGTCTTTTTGGGTTTGGATGGTTCAAATAATAACTTTCCTTTTCTATTTCTCTTGCCCTTTTCTCTTGGATATCCTAGTTAAATTGATAAGTTTTGTTGGAGTGGTCTTGAATGTTTTAGGTTGCAATTCTTTTCTTTCTGTTGGCCACATCCTGTGGATGGGTTGTGGTGTACAACAACCTTTTTCAGTTGAAGAGGTAATTTTCTTGTGAAGTTGATGAAATATGGTGGCATGTCAGTTGTCTTTTTGGCAGATAATCACACTGGGGGAGAGGGGGTGTGGAAACAGTGGTGGCTTTCGAGTGGTTTTTATGAGGGGTGTGAGTGTTGGAAACTGAGAATTTTTATTTCATAAGCTGACCCCATTTGACACAATTCAAGTCATACCCTCTCCTCCTCTCCTCAAATATTCGTCCAAGCTAGACTCAGTCATGAAATGGAGGGAGTTGTTAATGACATGAAAACTGAACAATTAATACAAAAAAATTGGGTCAAAAATATAATATTTATTTTTTAAAAGAATCAAAAGCTTTGAATTAGAAACCTCTTTGTTCATAACTGATGTTCATAACTGATATTACCGATGAACAAATAATAGACCTACAATATGCATAACACATTAGTGGAGAACTATTTAATGTAACTTTTTCACTTTTGACCATACAATGGCTCATAAATAGAATCAATGGGTCTCAAATAATGAAACATAATAAGATAAGAATCCCTCAAGTTTTGATTTTTTATCTCGAATGCACCTGCCTTTTTCCTGAGGGGAGAAAACAAAAGTGCAACAAGTTGGCGCTGCGATGAAACAGTAGAACAGTCATGGCCATTCCAGTTCTGACTTGGTCGAGTCTTTGAACAATGATATAAGCCATTCTCATCATATAGATTTAATGTACAGAAGTATATTACAAAAAGATTTGAATCACCAAATTTAGTGTTTGAAATTGACAGTGTATCACGTGTGTTAGAGAGACAGTATTAATTTACAGCTTGCTAGGATTTAGTGTTCTTGAGTAACTCTTCCTCCCATGATGATCGTGGCATGCCTACTTATCAACCACACAAATGGCTTGGTGGAGGATATAAATCTCTAACTATAAATAGCTGCATAGATTATGTATCTTATAGAGATCTTTGCTTGTGAAGGCAATAATTTTTCTATGTAAAAATTGGTTTTGTGCACCGTGAATTTTCATTGCTTATCTACAGTTCCATAGTTTTATCTTCAATGGTTTGTACAGCGGAACTTTTTGTGTAAATTTTTAATTGTATTTATGCAATTTGCTATATGAAGGCAATTGAATCCGGGCGGCTGCCTGGAGACATTCTGGATGATATACCATGCAAGTACATTGAAGGGACACTTGTCTGTGAGGTATGTTATCTGGAGAACATTAAAGCAAATATAGTGTGAGATAGTTATCTTCATCTGGAAAGAATTTCTAATCTGCATTGTTAATTGGAGTGTAAATCTCCATGAAGATATGCTGCTATGTCAATTTATTAATGATTCAATTACTGCATATGAAGCATGCTAGCAAACTGCCTGCCCCTCAAAAGATATTGGAAAGAATTCTGAAGCCTAATTACTATGTCCAACATTTTTTTCTAAAAACTAATTATTAAAAACCTTTATTTTTCTTCATATCCTTTTAGTAAGATTTTCGAGATTTGTACACTTCTCTCAACAATTTCACATTTGTGGGTGTAGGGGGGGTGGGGGGCCATTCCTGTTGCCTCGGTCCGACCAATTGGTAGTCCTGTCCTGCTGTTGTGTTGGTAATTCCTTTCCATTCTCCTGGGTGGTTCAAGCAATTCTGTTTTGTTGGGCGTGTAGAACCTAATTATACTGTGCATTTTCCCCCCTGACTACTTATTTGTGTTTAATCCATCACATGGTTAATTTGTGCTTTCTACACTTGCTTTCAATTTTCATTTTGTATTACTCCCAGCCATACCGTATCAGGCATTCAAACCATAATAACATGGTTGATCAGTCTACTTCATTTGCTTCTTTATTTGTCCATCACTTGATAAAATGAATGGGAAATGGAGTCCGTGCTAGGTTTAGACAATTTGTAAAGTGGGATGTTACTTCTGCAGGTGCGAGATTACCGGAAGTGCTCTTCTGAAACAGGAGTTCCTCTGGCTTCTGGGGATGCTTTACCTAATGTCCATAGAGTGCGTCTTAGAATGTCGTTGGAAAATGTAGTAAAGGATATTCCATCTATTTCAGACCATGATTGGACATATGGTGATCTGATGGTAAGTGAACCATTTTTCTCGTTGCATGCACCAGACGGAGATGGTTTCTTATGAAGTTTTTGTGTAGGAAGTGGAGGCCCGGATTTTGAAAGCCCTACAACCACAACTTTGCCTGGATCCAAGTCCGAAGCTGGATAGACTCAATGATAACCCTGTTCCCACTAAGGTGCATATGCAACTTGATTTATCTTATTTTTGTAGTAAGGATATCATGGATTTTAACATGTTGCACCTTGTTTGCAGTTAAATTTGGCAGTGCACAGCATGAGGAGAAAAAGATTGAGGCAGATTCGAGAAGCTATAGTCTCATCGAATAATAAGATCCACGGGAAAAGGGTATGCATAGATAGAGTGCCAGAAAGTTCAAGGTCAGGCGACTGGGGATCCTCGATGCAGCAGTCTATACATGAGAACTTGAACACTCAAAATAATGTTTCAAGCGCAATGTTTCCACTAAGGACCAACAGCTTTGGGTCAGATGTCTCCATTTCAGTATCTTCTCTGGTATCCCCCCAATCTAAATATCAAATGGGGGTTGGGAGCCCAAGTCTTCTGCAGGATCAGCGGTCTGGAGCTCCATTTAATGCATCAATAGCTTCACCTGCTGGGCAGGATATGATCTCTCACACTGATAATGGCACTTCTTCTGTTCATGGCAAAAGAGATAACCAAGATGGGCAACTATCTCCACTTTCAAGCAAGAGGGGTAGGTTTACAGCTACAGGTGTTGATGGTAATCAACATGTAGCACAACAAATGGACAGCTTCAACGGACCAGATTCGCACTGGAAGAATGCATCAATGCAACAGCAACCAGTTGCAAGAGGGATTCAGTATACCAATAATAGTATGAAAAAGTTCTCACAGCAGATGTTTGAAGGAGGTCTAAATCAGGATGTTGGGGCAATGCCGTTTACTTCTGGACAACAAGGAATGAGATATGGTTTAAAGGAAGAACCAATTGAGACAGAGAGATTGGACAAGACAGATCTCAGTCGGATTCATATGGCAGAATCAGAAATAACCCATATTGACCAGTCACGATTACAGCAAAGAATGCCACAGCAATTTGGGAGAACTGGTTTCACCCATAATCCATGGAATAGTCTTGGTCAGCCTCTCGAGAATCATTCTAGAAAGGAGGATATATTCCAGAAGAGAAAACTTGTTCAAAGTCCTCGTGTTTCTGCTGGAGGTTTACCTCAATCTCCCTTGTCATCGAAATCTGGAGAATTCTCAAGCAGCTCAATGGGGCCTCAATTTGGAGG
This sequence comes from Fraxinus excelsior, assembly GCA_019097785.1. Taxonomy (NCBI): domain Eukaryota; kingdom Viridiplantae; phylum Streptophyta; class Magnoliopsida; order Lamiales; family Oleaceae; genus Fraxinus; species Fraxinus excelsior. Next base: position 6,400,549 of record CM032630.1, read on the forward strand.
CGTTGTGACTAGTGGACTTGTCTCATCCCAAAAGGAAAAGTCTGCAGCGACATCAGTTCCTCCCAGTGGTGTTGGTGGCACCATGTCTTTGACTTCCAGTGCTAATGATTCAATGCAACGGCAAAGCCAGGCACAAGCTGCTGCAAAACGTAGATCCTATTCTCTCACAAAAACTGCTGCGATTAGCGGAGTTGGTTCTCCAGCTAGTGTTAGTAATATGAATATCACGGTCAATGCAAACAGTCCTGTTGGAGCTCAGTTGGCCGACCAACCCATGCTAGAAAGGTTCTCGAAGATTGAAATGGTGACTGAGAGGTATTCCTGTCAATTAGATTGCCATCATTTTTAGATTTGTACCACATATATTGGATAAATGTACCTCTTGTGCACTCCTTATATCTGTTGTCAAAGCTCAACTACTTTCAAATCTAGAGCCCGTTTGGTCCCGATTAAAAACCAATTAAAATTGAAAATATAGCCATTATTAGGTCCCACTTGTCTAATAAAAGTCAACAATAACGGCTAGTTTTTCAATTTTAATCCGATTTAAACTCTATCAAACGGGCTCCTAGTGTGCATAAAAGATTGAAGACTCAGTTAATGGGTTCTGACCTGTCAATTATATATCAAAGTAATTAAAAAGAGCCAAAACCAATTAGGCTTCTGTGTAGTGCAAGTGGAGTAGAACATTATAGCTCTTCCCATATAATTAGTATAACTTTAATATTGCCTTTTGTGAGAAGTTCCCAAGTAGAACTGTCTAAGGAGAATAATTTATCATAAAATGTTGGTTTGTCTTGATTTGTTCCTTGAATAACATGTTGAACAGGCCCTTGTTTCTTGATTGTTCATTTTATTTTCTTTTTCTGTTTCAGGTATCAACTTAACAGCAAAAAGAACAAGGTTGATCAGTATCCTATCAGGAAACCTACGTATTCTGCTCAACAGCTGGAGCGTCATCTTTCCAGTGATTCAAACAATGATAATTTGAAAGATGAAATGTGTAAAATGCCATTATCAAGGTCCCTTGTAGGTGGGAACATGAATGTTCCCAAGACAAGGATCTTAAACTTCGTGCAGACAGAGCGCATTCTTCAAGGTTTGTTGACTGCAAATTCCTAATTAGGTAGCATTTGGTGATGATAAACTGATACTTTCACTGTGTCTGTCAGGTAATGGTTTTCAACTTGTTCCAAAGGCACGGACTAGGATGATCATGTCAGAGAAGCTGAATGATGGTTCTGTGGCAATTCATATTGGGGAAATAGAGGATGCTGACTATTGGGCTGCAGAGGATCACCTTCCAACATTGCCAAATACTGTGAGTCTATATACTTGTTTCTTTTGGCTCACAGAACAGATTGTGTTCCAGACAATTTATCTGTTTCCATATATATGTCAAACATACAAGCCTTCCCTCCACTTATTTTGGATCCAATGTCAGAAAATTTCCCCATTTGACATGCACGCAGGCATAGAGGGAGGGAGGGTTGGAGGGAGCGGCTGACCCAAAGAAAGCATTTATGGTGGTACTAATTCTTTGGCAGGTCTAGTGGGGATAACCAGTATGAAGCAGTGTTTGCCCTCTAGAACCAACTACAACAAGCTTGTGACCAACGGGAACAAATGGGGAGGGAAAAGCCCACACATACACATCATATGCCTTGGGCACACAGATGCTTGTTAACTACTCATGCACACACAGGGAAAGTTTACGGGTTGTATGTACTATTCTTTAAAGAACTTATTGTCAGTGTTAAGGCTATTTTTGGTGGAGGGAAGTTGAGTGGAACCGAGATGACTGGAATGTGGAAGGAAGATCAACCTTCCCTTGGTTGGTTGGAGGCATGGTGGGAAATTCTGGGAGGTATAGAAAGTGAATTTTCAAATTTATTTTAAGCAACTCGTGGCAAATGTTTAAATGAAATTAATTGACAAAACATGCTAAAATATTGGACCCTTTCCACTTTTCCCCAACCATAGGAAACAAGTGAGGGAAGATATATTTCCTCCTTGTGCAATGGGAAATTTAATAACCGGATTTTCAACCGACATCCCTTCATACCAAACATAGCCCTAAGATCTAGATAGATGGGCTCAATCTCAACAAATTCCAAAAGGACGGGGGACATGATTCTTGACATGAAGTTTCTTATTCCATCTTGCCATAGAAAGGGTCGTCTCTTCCATATATTGTTGATCCCTTTCAGTAATGTATATTTGTGGCTCTGACACATGCCATGTAATTCCTGCAGCACATTGCGGACCTTCTTGCTGAACAGTTCTGTTCACTGGTATGTTTTGTTAGTCTTTTTATTATTTATTATTGAGCATTTGAGTTGGATAAGACTCAATTATTGATATTCGCTTTTGCAGATGATACGTGAAGGATATCATCATGAAGATCATGTTCAACCAAAACCAGTACGCATTAATCAAGCCTCGACCAGTCAACTTAATGGTCGGGAAATCCCTTCAGGTAGCACTCCAGTGGAGATGCAGCAGTATTCTGATGGAGTTTCTAGCCTCCCATCTAATGATATTGCCAAACCAAGTAATAGTGGCAATGTATCATTTAGTACATCTCAGAATATACAAGGCCCACCAATAGTGTCACCTCCTGGAAATGCTCAGGTGATGCAAATCTCTCAAGGACTCTTGCCAGGGGTTTCAATGACATCCAGGCCTCAACAACCTGAATTACTGCCTTCTCTGCAACAGCAACAGCAGCAGCAGCAGCAGCCATCACCACAACATCAGCAATCCTTGATGCAACAGCAGCATCCCCAGTACCAAAGATCACCTATGGTGTTTCCCCCAAATTCTATGCCACATTTGAACACTATTGGGCAGAATGCAAATATGCAGTTGGGTGCTCATATGGCAAATAAATCCTCATCTCTCCAACTTCAGCTGATGCAGCAACAGCAGCCACACATGCAGAGAAAAATTATGGGTGGCCTTGGAACTGTAGGTATGGGCAACATTGGCAATAACATGGTTGGGCTTGGAGGCTTGAACAATGTCATGGGTATAGGGGGCATCAGGGGAGTGGGTGGAACTGGAATTTCTTCACCAATGGGGTCTATTTCAAACATAGGTAACATGACGCAGAATCCAATGAATATAGCCCAGGCTAGTCTTAACAATGCACTACGTTCTGGGATGCTTACACCAGCAGCACAATCTGCTTTCATGGCAAAGCTGAGATTGAATCAAAACAGATCAAATATGTTGGGGGGCCCACAAGCAAGCATCAGTGGTATGGCTGGAGGTCGACAGATGCACCCAGGATCTACTGGTCTTTCAATGCTGGGCCCTTCTCTGAATCGAGCTAATATCAATCAGATGCAGCGCCCAGCTATGGGGGCAATGGGTCCACCAAAGCTGATGCCAGGGATGAATATTTACATGAACCAGCAGCTTCAGCAGCAGCAGCAACAGCAACAGCAACAGCAACAGCAGCTTCAGCAGCAGTTGCATCAGCAGCAACAGATGCAAATACAGCAGCAGCAGGAATCGACATCACCACTGCAGACTGTTCTTTCACCTCCACAGGTGGGTTCCCCATCAAGCATGGGAATTCCCCATCATATGAATCAGAATCAGCAGCAGCAGCAGCAACAGGCCAGTCCCCAACAAATAAGCCAGAGAACCCCGATGAGCCCACAACTTAGTTCTGGGGCTATACATCCAATGAGTGCAGGTAATGCAGAAGCTTGTCCAGCAAGTCCTCAGTTGAGCTCACAGACCATGGGTTCGGTAGGTAGTATCACCAATTCTTCCATGGAGTTGCAAGGTGTCAATAAAAATAACTCTGTTGGTAATGCATAGTTATTATGAACAACTCGATCTTCATTTTTGCGGGTGCTCGTCCCAGTTCCCTCTTGGTGACTTTGTCTGGCAGTTGGTTGCTGTTTAGATCAACTAGGGAATTGATATATACTGGAAATAAAGTAGTTGGATAGAGGTTTCAGAGCATGAACGAAACGGTTATATTTCCTTGCATACGCCTGTTACCTAATAATCCTACACGATCTTTTCTTTAACATTAAGCTGGTAGTTGATATTCCGATTTTTAAGTATTGTTTGTAGAGCGAAGACTGCCTTCTTTTCATGTTTGTAATGGGATGTTTAATTATTGCTAGGTGTATTTGCTTTTTATGAATGTTTATTTAATTGCCCAATAAGCAGTATTGTTACAGATCCTGTTGAAGTAAGGTCGTCTATAACCTGTGTTCTTTGATAATCGACTTATTAACATCAACTGCTGCCAAACCAAATACTTTTTGTTTGAATAAACATATCAGAGAGGTTTGGTTATGATTATTTGAAATCTTGATTTGAAAAAAATTCTTGAGTTTTTTTTATTATTATTTAAGAACACGTACATTCATGAATTGGTAATTAACTAATCATTCAATTTCTGATTCAAGTCTAGATGTCGCGATTGCCAGAATTGGTAGCACATAAATACAAGCAATTGCATGTAAAATGTACGTGCAATCCAAGGGCACAAACGTAAATGGAATCGAAACATTTAAAAGAGAAACAAATACTCTTTCAAGGGCATGTTTGCCACAATGCCGTTATGATAAACTAGAGTCTGCAGTGGAGTTTGTCTTGCTCAGTCATCACATGATGTCTCGTTATGTCCTTCACACTACAGCAGCCTGACAGGGCCATAGTGAGCTCAAGTTCATCCTTCAGCATACTGAGTACTCGTCTCACCCCATCTTCTCCCCTTGCTGCCAACCCGTATATAACTGGCCGTCCAATCTGCATGTATTAAATGAAATCATAGTCATTAATCTTGTGTGGTCGAACCCTTAAATGTGACTTGGATGATAGGATAATAAGTTTACCATAACAGCTCGTGCTCCAAGAGCTAGGGCCTTGAAAATATCAGTTCCCCGCCTCACTCCTCCATCAAAAAGAACTGGAATTCTCCCTTGAACAGCAAGAATCACCTGCAACCATACGATTTACAAAATCTATGACGTTTTAACACCAAAAGACTATCATGTAGACTGCAGTGCTACATTTAAGCAAACTCGATCAGATCAAATTGTTTTAAGAGTTCCAGAAGGCAATATCCAACAAGGCATTATATAATCTAAAGATTAATAGATCATTTTACAGTAGACGGTGTATGTGGAGAACAGAAAATTACCTCTTCTAGAACAGTGATTGTGGCGGGACTATAATCTAGCTGGCGTCCGCCATGATTGGAAACAACAATTCCTGCAACACCTACTTCCATTGCTTTTATTGCTTCACACATTAGCAGACAAGTTATGAATTCAGTAGCAAGAATTTAGATGAAAGTTCAATATGAGCAATAGTCAGACAAAAGAGGCCAACTGCTTTTCTACTTCAAAACACTTTCACAAACAAAATAATTTTTTTTTTTGACAGATACAAGTCCAGCTTTATTTGCCAAAGGTTTTATATCTGCAGAGATGTCACATTCATAAAAAAATTAAAGATGTCTTATTCATAGTCTTACCATCTTCACGAGTGAGAATTCCCTTAATCAGAATAGGTAAGCTTGTAATGGATTTCAACCATCCAATGTCCTGGAAAATATTATGAAGATGTGATTTTGATGAATTCTACGTTAATCTTGATGAAACAGAACAAGAACATGATGTGAGTGTTCTTTCATATGTTTTTTAGCCCCAAAAAGTATACTTTGATTGACATGGATACTTAACTAGCAGGGAATTCATAACTTCACCTTATATGCCAATTGCAGAAAAATGAAAATGGAAAAATCAAGATCAGGAATTACAGTTTCCTTGCTATTTTTCCGAGCCAAAATATATAGCTCATAAGAATATTATTTCTAGTTAATACCTTCCAACAAAATGAAGCATCAAAAGTTCCTGATACTAAAGCTTCAACATTTGAACCCTTATCCTGCATATACATTAATAAACCAAAAATTAAAAAAAAAAAACAAAATTACTACTCAAGCTAATCCCATTAAAAAATATGTATTCACACTCACAACCACGCCCACATCCATATTCTGTGCATATGGAAATTTTGAACATGCCCGATGGTTCAAATCACCATACTTGCCTAACTAATTATATGAATTTTCTTGTTTTCGTTGTCAATAAGTTCCTTCTAGTTTATCCTTTAAATCTTATAATTATTAGAAAGTCTTATCCTTCCTTTTAGGAATTATCTCCATCCCACAACATGTTAGTTCCCATTCTCATAGACATTAAAAAAGGTTTCATTATTTCTTAATGGGAATTTTCTTGATGAAGTTCCTCGAACCATGAGAATGTCATTGTCCAAGTCTCCATAAACAAAAAAATAGGGGTTGTGACCCCTCTTCATTTATGCCACAAAGATTGGTAATTCTCTAGTTGATTTTGTTCAACAACAAAAATTAGAATATTCCATTTCACTCACAGTGTGAACTTCTGTTGAAATCAAACCTTCAAAATTCTTCAACTGAGGTGAAATCATCCTGTAGAAGTTATCACGAATTACTAAGCAAGTATAGCAGGGAAATGTATGAAACTATTCTTCCGTATAAGTGGAAAAGAAAAGAAAAACAATAATAACAGTAAATTCCAAATGGAAAAGGTATTGAATTTCACTTGTTCTTAATGTCTGCCTCCCTACGACCAAGTCTAGGAGTATCAGCGGTAAGAACTATAGCCTTGAACCCATTTCTTTCAGCTCTTTGCACCATCAGAGCTGATATTTCACGCTTTTTGTACACCTGTTGCCAACAGATGCCAAATTTGTTGAATCAACCAGAAATGTAAATTCAGATGAATATGTTTTTGAAATTAAGAGCATGGAGGGATACATAGAATTGGAAGAAGCGGACAGCATTGCAGCTGGAAGCGACCTCCTCCATCTTGCACATTGACATGAAGGACAACACCTACAATTTAAGGCTACTATGAAAATTTGAGCACCTCAGAAATTCAGAATATGCTAAGACTTCTTTTAGGTATTACCATTATGGTGTCACAAGAAGCAGCTGCTCTCGCTGTTGCAACTTCTCCTATAATAAATAAAATCTCAAGTATGAATCTAGCTTTAATATTCAATCACATACTATTTTAAGTAAATATAAATAAACCTTCAGGGTGTGCCAATTTGTGCATGGCAGTTGGGGCAACCATAATGGGGGCCGATGTGTTGTAACCCACAATAGTTGTCGACATATCTACTCTGCTCACATCAACCAGAATTCTCGGACGAATTCTGGGTCATACAAAAACATGTTAAAACCGTAACACTATGTTCAGTAATCAATCCTAACACTAACAGGTATTAGAACTTACATGATCCTATGAAATGCTTTGACATTCTCTTCAAGCGTTTGCTGGTCTTCAGCTCCCCCAGCATAGAAATCGTAGTACATTTTGGGAAGGGCTTGCCTTGCGAGTTCTTGAAATTCATTCACATTGACAGGTTCAGACGCCATTTACCCTAGAACATGTGACTGTGTTAACTTTCTAAAGACTTATTTTATGCCATAATTGTGCCTTTCACAATTAACAGATACAAGCATAAGCTCGATTATAAGGACTGCAAAATGTAACTTTTCGAACTTGACATACTACCCAAAATTGCAACCAAGCGATGGCTCTGCACATATGCCTTTCTATAGAGTACAGATTAGTGTGTGGATAACATTTTGGAGTGAATACTTCACGCCATGTGTCTAACAAATATGGGTGCATGGCCTGAGCCAACAAATCTACGTGCAAACTGCTTATTTCTCCACTACTTTCTTGGAATTTGGTCTAAAAGGGATACAGTAATTAGATAAAATCAGTCTTAGTTTCAAATTAGTTGTCTCATAATTACAATAAAATCCCTTCACGAATGAACAAATGGCTATTCATTTCTACGGAAAATGGATAATTCCAATATATAGTAAAAAATCGAATAAGAACAAGTACTTCAAGAAACAGAAAGATATTAGATCAAGATAATAATTCCACCCAGAAAAGTAATCTCTACTGTTGATCACAGGAATTAAACGCTAAAAACTACTATCAAAGATATATCTCAATTCTCAAACAGAAAAATGAGAATCGAAGTAAAAGTCACCTGAAAAGGCGATCAACCCAGCAAAGCACGAGAAGCAGACAAATCCAGAAGGTCTAGTTGATAAAATATGTCATCAGCGAGTGTACCTACTGCTATAATTTCAACTACTTGCTATTTTCTGTATCCTCAAAAGCAAGTTTTTCAGATTAGCCCTTGTTTGTAGCAAATTATTTTTTTCATTTTTATTCTTTTAATCATTTTCAATCGTACGTTCTTCAATAAAATAATATTTTTCATTACATCAATGAATTTTTTTCTTTTCAACCACATATTCTTCATCAAATCACTTCAAAAAAATGCATTCTCTCATTTAATGTGCACCAAACACCGTAAAATTTATTGAAAGAAAATGAATGACATATATTTACCGTCTCTAAACTTTGATTTGCCTTCCATTTTAATGAAATTATTTGACAATTTAATTGATTTATAATTATAGGTAAATATATTAGAACCCGTTCGATAAATATTAAAATCGGATTAAAATTGAAAAATTGGTCGTTATTATTAACTTTTATTAGACGAGTGAGACCCAATAACGGTTATATTTTCAATTTGAATTGAATACTAATCTCTACCGAACGGACCTTAATAATTAAAGTTTTTAAATCGAACTATTCAACAAAATTGACAATTTTATTATTTAAGTAGATCAACTTGCTACTTGGATAATATGTTAAGGACCTAAAATTCAATTATCTCTATGATTTATATGAAAATCGCAGTTGGGGTCCCTATTCTTTCAAAATATGCAAATGGATCCTATAACTTCTGTTTTGGACACCATAGGCCCTGACGTTAGAAAAGTAGAAGCTGAACCTTTTCACAGTTTTCTGTCCAATATTAGTCAAGTCAACAAGTGAATTGCAGTTGACAAGAATTGAAAGGGGCAAATGAGTCGATGCAATTAACCCATGTTTGATGTATAATCAGATTTTTATTAATTAATTTTTGATAAAAAATAATGAAATGTATGATTAAAAAGTTGATAAAAAATTATGAGTTCCGCGAAATATGTGGTTAAAATAAATTATTGATTTTAACTTAAATTTTTATCATTTTTTAAGCTACAACAAAAGGGCTTAAAAACAGAAGAGAGAGAAAAAAAAATGTAAAAACAAAAGGGAAAATGCCTCATCTTCAACGGTATTCTAAAAATTGTAGACCGTGGAGGCTAAACTTCAACCTTTACGAGTCTAGGCATAAAAAAAACATTACTTATTTTTTATTATTATTTTAAATACTTTATAATTCTAAAAAATAATTAATAATTAAAACAATACATTCAAAATATCTAAAATTACTAAATTTTATATTTACTTAGCCCCTATTTGGTGGGGATTAAAATCAAACTTTTAGCAGATTTTGATAATAAAAAAATGATGAAATGTGTGGTTGAAAAGTTGTGAGACACATAAAATATGTGGTTGAAATAAATTGTTGAATTTGACTTAAATTAAAATCTAGATTTTAATTGATATCAAACAATTAGTTAATTATAAAGGCAAAACATTTTTTCTGCGCCTCACGCCTAGGTGCCTCTCCAACGCTCTTTTTAGAGCACCGATCTTCGATAACCCCTAAGCAAACAAACAAGGCCCCATCCCATTACTATCTTCATCATCGCGAAACCTCTCCACACCACCGAGAATGTGATGAAAAAAAACGAGAATATAAATTCAATACGTAGTAAAAATTAAGGACCTCATTAAAATTAAAATGTAGTGCACCATACAAAAAGTGTGTATTTAATTACCCTTTTATTTATTGTTTTCTTTCTCATTTCTATTTAATTGTTTTAAATACTTTTAATAGATGGTTTATTTTTATTAACATGTTGACGTGACGAAATATGGGATGGAAACCATTCAGAAATCTCTTTCTATACGTTTACGGATCGCGCTGCCAAAGAACAGAAGGTTCGGACCCATTTCCCCTATTTGAAAAGGTTAGGGACCACAACCGCCATTTTCTCGATTTATAAATGGTAGAAAGTTCAACTTTTTTTATGGTTGATCTTGAATATTAGCTAGAAGATGCTATAATTAATGCAATGAACAACACTGATGCCCAGATTAGAAGAATTAGATGAATCTCATAGTCACGGAATTATGATAGATTAAAAATTAAACTTCATTAAGAGTAAATTAAGGAGAAATCACAACGATGAGAAGAACATTTGAAATGACGAACAATTTTTTAGTAGCTGAAGCAAATTAACAACAATTACTTTTGATGACTTCTACCAAATTCATCATCGAAAATCGCAATACATGAAGATAGAACACACTGATGCCAGGAAATTAATGTGCCAGTACTGCACTTATAAGCAGAAAACATGCATTTGGGCAGCCCAGATTTCACTGAATTCAGTTGGGAAGTACATAACTCAAATGACCAGGAGCCAATACAAGCAAATGCCCAACCAAGGCATCAACAGTGCTAAGCACAGCGATAGGGATTCTGAGAACATTGGGGATATTGAATATGCATGAGTTGGTTGGTAGTTTCACCAAAATGAAGCATTTTCCAGGGTCATTTAAAATAGTATCCAATGACGTGAAAAGGAAAGTATATGTTCCGGCAGGATTTGTTACAGTTAATTTTACGACTTGTCAAACAGAACTGCTTCCACATAAAAGACCCACTTCTCACATTGTATGTTCCGGTTACAGCCACAGAAGTGTTGGTACGACCGTACATGTAATAACACCCCCAGTATTCCACCACTAAGTAGGAGTTCGGCCGAGGACACAGTGGATGCAATAGAGAGGAGAGTAGTCATGTGAAGAAGAAATGTGGATGGAAAGGCCATTTCTTATAATATAGATGATTGATCTAGATATAAGCTAATTCTTCTAGTTCTATTGTTATTCTTGGAATCAAACCATGCAAATTTATAGAGAAATCAAGAGGAAAGAGGGGTTTTTTTGGGTAATGAGTATTGATCCATATGTTTATTGTCCAGATATAAAATCAATGCACTACTTCCATGAAAAACTTGCTTGGTCTCACTTTTCCATTTTTATATTGAAATTAGTCAAATGACACAAAGCAGTTAGGATGTTATTGAGTGGAAGGAATTTAAAACTGCAATGGATATAGAGAAACTTATATAAAAAAAAAAAAGGTATTATGGTGATTCCCCATGTGCACCCCATTATGAGGCAAAGACTGTCGATCAAGAAAAAGGTCCGGTGACCGTTTGCACTTCAACGGTCAAGTCAACGGCCAGACAAAAGACATAAATAGGATGCAAGAGATGGGAGAGAGGAGATTTGGTTAGGTTTAGAGAACGTACCTTATTATGAATAAAACTTACATATTTATAGAGGAATGTTAATGGACCAGTGGTTAATGGATCAAGTTTAAGCTCATATGATTTCATTTATGAGGAGCCTCAGTAGGCACTTCAGCTAGCCTTTGGGGAGCCTCGGCTAGGCACTTCAGCTAGCCTTTGTGGAGCCTCGATTAGGCACCTCGGCCAACCATTTGGGGAGCCTCGATTTTGTTTGATTTCTTCATATTTTGACCTCATAGGGTCTTTATTTGACTTGTTGACTTTTTGCTCGCCTCTTTCTAGAGACTAAAAATGAGGCGAAACACTGTGTATTAATTACAAAGGTCTCAATTTGCTAATCTGCTCTTCCCTTTAATGTTTCTTATTTTTTTCATTCATTTGTTAATTTCCCCTTTCTTCTTTCTGTAATTCTATATATATTATTATGTGCTGTGATGGCTTCATGTCCATACTGAAAACTAACAGGCAATTTGATTATCCATTATGTTACAAATGATGTGATGAAGTGCATTGCACTGTAGCTATATTTAGGAGGAGTAATTGATAATTGGATAAATGTGGTAGTGGGCAACTCATGCTTGTGAAAGTGTGATTTTGTCCATGGAAAGATGATGTTACAAAAAGAACATACAAGGTATGGGAATTAAAGGAAACAAACAAACTCAGTTTCGGAGTTCCTCTCTTGATGTTTTCAATATATAAAAATTGAAAAGTGAAAACAAGTTGATACACAAGCTATTTTAAGCTAAGAAGGCTGAAAACCCCACACTCTCTCTACTTGAATTGCCTATAAATTTACAAGGTAATGAGTTTAAAAAATGTTGGGTTTTTTGATACCCAATAAATCCGAGCGATGATATTAAACCGATTTTCTAGTTGGATTAGATTTCATAGGCCTCGGCCGATGATTGAAATGAAATATTGACACCACATTGAACGAACCACTCCGACACTATAAGTGGGCCATTGGAAGTAACCTAATTAATTATAGTTGCTCATGGTCCAGCCCAAACACCTTGGACGGCTTTGTTGGTTGAAGGCCCATTTATTGTGACTTATTGGGCCACTTAATATTTGACCTAAAAGACCACTTTGCTTGGCTTATAAGTGGGTCGGTTTTATTTGTCTTGCCCTAGTGTGTGAATGTTGGAGCCGTGAGAATTTAGAGAGAAACGTGAGTTCTTGCTTTGTGCAATTCTCTCCTTCTTCTCTCTTAACCTTTGTGGCTTATTTGGGCTGCCAAGAATCATTCAACTCATTCCTTTGTGGAACCTTGAAGCAACCGATGTTGGGTGGTTTCGGTTTTGGAGATTGGTTATTCGAGTGGTGTCATTGATGGTTTAATCTGAGCTTGGTTTGGATCAATTGGAGGCCCAAAATCTAACATTTTGGTATCAGAGCAAGGTTGTGGTGGATTGTAGGCCAGAAATCAGCAAGAAAACTGAGCAGAAATCGGCAGAAACGGATCTGCCCAGATTTTCCCCAAAAAAACCGCACCTGCAATCGACTTTTCCGGCCAAACCAGTCATCATTTGGAAAAATCAAGACCACCAACGTGTTCAGCAGGTCGAGGAGAAGCTGGGTGGCCGACGCGTGATTTTCCCAGGAGGCGCGTGAGGCCCACGCGCAGAGGACGGCGACGGCGCGTGGGGTGTCTTTTGGCGACGACTTCTTCAAGCAGTTTGTTAAGCTCAATTTTGTGAACGTATTGATATTTGTTGTTTAGTGTTTCAGGTTACGAAGAAAAAATTGGACGGATTTGCCCCTGCGTTCGTAAGTCAATTTTCGTTCGGTTGGTTGCTGTAGTTGTTGAAAACTTTAGGGTGAACAGTAGTGGCCCTAAAAGTGTTAAAATTATATCCCTCGTAATTTACGGACTCAGATAGGTCCGCTCTGGTAAATTGGCTTATCCTGTTTAAATTTCAGCATTAGCGCGTCATCGTGTGGGGTGACAATAGGATTGGGGTTACCGTGAAGGGGTAACCATTGCTTGTGCTAAAATTTTAGGAATTTTTTGCTCTATTTGAAGTATTGATTTTTGATTGCAAGTTGGTAATTTATTTTTTGTGTCGTAATTGTTGTTTAGTCACTATGTGAGACTGCATTGCTTGGAAATTTTAATTTTTTTGTTTATATACCTCCGTGTTGCATTGACTATCTTGTTAGACCACCTGGTCTTGACCCGTTCGAACGTTCCCTTGATCTAAGATTTTGAGTCTCACAAAAACCTGGGAATCTAGTACGGTGTATATTGCTACCTTAGGATTACTCTGTGTGATCTATTTGTGCACTTCTTGGTTGTTCTGTTTTTCAAGATAACTTCACGTTTCAAAGTTGGAATTTCAATGGAAAGGGTGACTTTTCTATTTGGCAACAAAAAATGAGAGGTATTTTGGTTCAACAAAAAGTTTCAAAAACCATAGACGGCAAATTTCTTGAAGATTTTACAGAAGCACAAAAGGAAGAATATGATGAACTTGCATACACTTCAATTATTTTACACTTGTCTGACACTGTTTTGAGAAAAGTTGGAAAACTTGATTCTACAAAAGAACTTTGGAAAAAGTTAGAGGATTTATATTTGTTCAAATCTAATCTTAATAAATTGTACTTGCTTGAAAGATTTTTCAGTTTCAAAATGGATTTTTCAAAAGATTTGGATGACAATTTGGATGTGTTTAACAAACTTGTTCAAGATATTGTTAACTGTGGTGAATCGGTGTCTGAAACTTACAAAGTTATCATTTTGCTAAATGCTATACCTGATACTTATCGTGAAGTCAAAAATGCTATTAAGTATGGTAGAGACACTTTGACGCCTGAAATTGTCATTGACTCCCTTAGAAGTAAGGAGATGGAGATGAGAGCTGAAAAACATGATAAGGAAAGTGGTGAGTTGCATATGATGAGGAGTAGAATGAAATTTAAGCAAATAAGTTTGGGCAGAGACCAAAACAGTGGTGATTCGAGTAGCGACTCGAGTGATGATGATGGTAAGAAGATGAGCAAGAAGTGGGACAAGTCTAGTGGTAGACGGTGTTACAGTTGTGGTAAGTCTGGACACTTTATTAGGGACTGTCCCAAAAGGAAGGATAGGCAGAATAGTAAGATGAGAGGTGATGCGAATCTGGCTATAGGGTCGAGTGATGACCCTAGTGAGGTTTACTGAGTGTAACCCTAGTTACTGCATGTGCATCCGTGTGTAATCCTTTTCTGCATGTGTGTGATTACTTAATTCTATTGCGTGGTTATATGTTACATTTTCAAATTGTTTGATATGTGCATTGACATGTTTTTAGTGATCTTATTACTGTGTGTAATTGTTTGCATGAATTGTGGGTTTTTTGTGATGCATTTGCAGTGTGTTTTGTGTCTTATGGTAAGGTGGAGTATAGATGCCTAGGAGTACATTGGTCGTACCGTGAGATGTAGAGTGTGACATGTGGATCACGGTGGAGAGGTGATCAAATGTTGGAATCATTCATCTGTGAAGAGACCCTGATTAGGTGGAGTGAAAGTGAGACACTTCTATCACTTCTGTTAGGTGGAGATCCATTATCCACGTAGGTTGGAGAAGTGATGTGTTGATAGAGGATTCTCCCGAGAGCTTAGGATCTATAGAGACTTACCGTTAGACATGTTTGTTTAAGTGATTAGTCTAGTGAGCATGGTGAACGATGAGGTGAGATATGTGTTCTCGAGGTGAGTGAGCAACACGGAATGGGATAGGATAAGTGTGGTGAGATCTTTGTGAGGTCATTTATGCATTTGTTGCGTATGTGTTGGTAGTTGATTAACTTGTTAATCTGTTGTTCTGTGTGAACGTGTGTGATAAGATCTCTGTGTTATCCTATATGATATCTCTGTCGCATGTTTTATTTGCTCTTGATTGATTGCTATGCTTATCTGTTTCTACTTGGGTGTTCTTGACCTTAGCCCTGGTGAGTATATGGAACATGTATGATATGTGTTTTAGGTGGAGACACGAGGTAAGGTCTATGATGCCAATTTTATTGGTTACCTTGGTTATGCAAGTATAAACTGTGTGTTTTGATTGCTTGCAGATTTATTGGGATCAAGGTGGAGATTTGTTGGGTTTTTTGATACCCAATAAATCCGAGCGATGATGTTAAATCGATTTTTTAGTTGGATTAGATTTCATAGGTCTCGACCGATGATTGAAATGAAATATTGACACCACATTGAACGAACCACTCTGACACTATAAGTGGGCCATTGGAAGTAACCTAATTAATTAGAGTTGCTCATGGTCCAGCCCAAACACCTTGGACGGCTTTGTTGGTTGGAGGCCCATTTATTGTGACTTATTGGGCTACTTAATGTTTGACCTAAAAGACCACTTTGCTTGGCTTATAAGTGGGTCAGTTTTATTTTTCTAGCCCTAGTGTGTGAATGTTGGAGCCGTGAGAATTTAGAGAGAAACGTGAGTTCTTGTTTTGTGCTTCCTCTTGCTTTGTGCAATTCTCTCATTCTTCTCTCTTAGCCTTTGTGGCTTATTTGGGCTGCCAAGAATCATTCAACTCATTCCTTTGTGGAACCTTGAAGCAACCGGTGTTGGGTGGTTTCGGTTTTGGAGATTGGTTATTCGAGTGGTGTCATTGGTGGTTTAATCTGAGCTTGGTTTGGATCAATTGGAGGCCCAAAATCTAACAAAAAAATAAGTGTAGAAACTAACCGATAAGCAAAATGGCCTTTTTCTCCACCACACTTCTCATCATCACTCTCTTTTCAATTTCTGCCACCATACCATTATCGAACGCCGACCTGCTTGGTGGCGGAATTCTTGGTGGCATCCTCACTTGTACCAACACTTCGATAGCCGTGGCGGGAACCTATAAAGTGATCCCTCAAGCTAAAGTGGATGTTGTATGTGGAGCAGGAGGCACCTCCTTACCAACAGTGATCAAATCAACTCAAACTGATACCGCCGGAGTTTATACTTTCCTATTCACATCTCTTGACACCATTTTGAACGACCCTGGAAAATGTTACCTAAATGTCACACTACCACCCAACTCCTGCATTTTGAACATACCCACTGGAGTTCTTAGGATCCCGGTTATCGTGCTTAGCACAGTTGATGCCTTGCTTGGGAAATTTCTCGTTTTAGTTCCCGGCGCTTTGTCCTGGGTGACTCTCATCTAACACTGAAAATCTAGAGTCTGCATGTTTTCTGCTTAATTAATTATAAGTGCATGGCTCTGGCACAAGTGATTTACATGCAGTATGTTATTTCTCTTCATATATTGCATTTCAATGATGAACTAAACGGAATTTGGAAGTAATTCAGCTGTTTTTCATCAGTAATGTATAATTTCCTCTAAATAACCATAATTTATTTTATAATTTATAATTTTTAGTATTTTCAACAATATGGATTTAGGAAGTATGCTCTATTTGTTTGGTGATCCAATAATTCGATGATAAAAAGATACCAATTAAAAATAATAATTAGCATATCCTCATGCAAACAATTAGAGAGACACTAACCTACCAGGTTGCACGAAAATTGAACGGAAAAGAGAAAAGATATATGACTGAAAATGTTATTTTTAAAATAATAATAATAATAAGACACCACACCAAACGTGGAACATTGTATATAAAATTATAAATTATTTTTATAAATTCAATATTTAGTTTAGAAAATCTATTTAAATTTAATACAAACTCTAATAACTTGCTGATGATTAAAATCAGATTTTTAGTATATTTTGATAAAAATTGATTAAATGTGCAGTTGAAAAGTTGTGAATACCATGAAATATATAATTAAAACTAATTGTTGATTTGATTTAGTTTATATTTTTTATCTTGATTTTAATCTCTACCAAATGGGGCATTGAATTCTACAACAAAGCCTTATCTACGCACAATTCCTAATTGAGGTTTGGTCAAAAGTTTCCTTAAGGGTTACTTAAAGTTTCCAAGTAGCGAAAATCTTTGAAGTTAGAAACGAATGAATTATAGAGTTCTCAAAGAATTTCAATTTTCAAAAATGTGTTCAAAATGAAAATATGGGAGTTCATTTGATTTTTTGTTCAATTTTAATTTTTGCAAAATAACCAAAATTTGTTTGGTCTGATATTTCGAAGACACATTTTTAACGTTTTGAATGTTTTCAATAAAATCTCTAAAAACACTCAAAATAAAGAAAATAAGAGTTTATACAAAATTTACATAAAATTCTAAAAAATAAGATTTCTAAAAAACAAAAATATAAAAATTCTATAAAAAAAAAACATTTTAAAAAATTGATAAATTTTTTTTTTTTAAAAATTGTAAAATAAAATCTAAAATTCAAAAAAAATAGAAATTTGACAAATTCTAAAAAATAAAAATAGTTCAAGATCTTAATGGTTATTCATATAAAAATTCTAATATATATATAATATATATATATATATATATATATATATATATATATATATAAACGCATAATAAATCTCTGTCCACATCATTAAAATTTATTTTGTTAGTTTCTATGTTTTGCCAACTCAATTCATTATTTGTTTTTGTTTTTATAGCGAAAAAAAAATTTTGTAAGATGTACCATCTTTAAAATGTATATATTACTTGATAATATATTAACATAAATTGTTTTATTTTATTGAATAATCAAATTTCATGGATTAAAATGTCATAATTTTTTTTTTCAAACTTCAAACTTAACGTGTTTCCTAGTTTTCTGGTTTGCAAAACATATTTTTTAGAATAACAAACCAAACACGTTTTTAATAATCTTAAAACAAATTCTCAAAATAGAAAATTAAAAATGAACTAAAAATTGAAACACAAATTAAATGGACCCTTAATGTTTTAAATTTGGTGCAACCTAGTTCATATTGATCAACACATTACTCGAATAAGAAAATAAAATGAGGACCATATCTGGGTTAGACAATTATACATTGAATTGAGAACCAAACACCCTGACCCAATTCTATGAGAACTAGTTCACTTACACTGGGTCCATTGTAAGAGTAAAATTTGTCTGGAAAGAAAATGAATTCTAGGGACTTGAATTGTCTATAATTAATTTTTCTTTGAATTGTCAATTAATTGTATTTAATTGATATAATTTTCCATTTGAAAAATGTTGAAGTTTTGGATCTTTTGGTGTTCGTTTGACTTTGTTTTCCATGGAAGTTGTCCATTAAAAGGAATTTTTTTTTTTTTTTTACAATTGGGGATATAATTTGTTTCCAAAAAAAAAGAAAAAAAAAAAAGGGTTGAAAACCATTTTCTTACCAAAGTGGTCAGAAAACAAATTCAATGAAAACAAGGAAAAGGAGGTCACGTGGGGGTTTGGGGGGGAAATTAATTCCAGTGAAAATTTGGCTATCAAACACCAAAAAAGTTGGAACTTATGAATCAAACAGGGTCCTAGGGTAGTGGCTCTTAATTTCATTCAAAGTGCACAACACCACGCATGCGATGCATTTGGCTACGTGCACGAAGATATATATGAAGCATTTGATATACTAGAGATGGGTTATGGGTAAACGCTAATGCGCTCCGTGGAATGCAAGAATTATGTGATTCGTTAGGAGGAGGCAACAAAATATATGGTAAAGATCGAAAGGATATTGTACCACCATCAAGGCATCACATTCCACTTCCCTCTCATTCTTCCTAGTTTTATCGAGACTTATCATTCTATCTTAAAAGGTTAACCAGGTTAAGATGAGTAACTCAGCGTTTATATATTGATTAGTGTTTTTATGCCTAAATGATATTGAGTTTTTCTCTTAACATGCTTGCACTCGATCATGCCATGAATTTAGTCCATTCTAATTAAGCAGGTGATGAAGTTCAAAGACACAAGGTATGGAGAAATACTACAAATCAGTTTTTCTGTTCAAGATTTTCTGGATATCCACTGCAGCTTTAAATTCCTTCCACTCAGTAATACCTTGACTTCTTCGAATCATTTCAATATAAAAAAAAAATGGAACTCTGAATTTCATGCAAGTTGTTATTCAAGATATGGTATTATAAGTTCAGTATACCATTTTTCATGTAAGTATGACGTTGCCTTTGTATCTAGACAGCAAGTATGTGGATCATAGTCATTACCCAAAAACCCCTCTTCTTCTTCTTCACTTCCCTATAAATTTGCATGTTCGAGTCCATTTGATTTCAAGAAAAACAACATCCAGCTCAGCTGTATAAGAACTATCTATATTAAAAGAAATGGCCTTTCCATCCTCCTCTCCTCATAACTCTCCTGTCTATTGCATTTGCTGTGTCTTCAACTCAAGGCATCCTACTTGGTGGTGGAATATTGGGAGGTGTTATTACTTGTACCAACACTTCTGTGGCTGTAGCTGGAACATACAATGTGATCCCACAAGCAAAAGTGGATCTTGTATGTGGAAGTGGTTCTGTTACCCAAATCGTAAAATCAACAGTAACCAATACTGCCGGAGTTTATAATTTTTTGTTCACATCATTGGATACTATTTTAAACGACCCTGGAAAATGCTTCCTTTTGGTGACTCTACCAACCAACACATGCATATTCAACATCCCCAATGGTGTTCTTAGGATCCCTATTGTTGTGCTTAGCACGGTCGATGCCTTGGTTGGGAAGTTGCTGATATTGGTTCCTGGTGCTCTTAGTTATGTGCTTTCCCACTAAAATTAAATGAAAATCTATGCAACCTGGATGCATGTTATCTGCCTTAATAAGTGCAGTACCAGCACAGTTAATTTCCATGCATTTAGTGTGTCCTCTTCATGTATTTCACTTTTCTATGATGAACTAAGCCGAAGTTATCAGAAGTATACTGGCAGTTCATTGGCTTTGCAGAACTAAAATATGGTTCATCATTTCATTTGTTCGCGTCATTGCGATTGCTCTTTAATTTCCTTTGAGTGAAGCTTCCTTCTTAAGATCATAAACATAAAGAGATTAATCTCCTATCGCATATGCCCAACAAGCAAGAAAATGGGATATTGATGGTGACATCAAACTTCAGTTTTGTTACTAAACCACAACTATGACGACGGATTTATGAATACAAAGAAAATAAAATTCAATCTTACGAGAGGGCTTAAGTCTAACCTTGGAAAAAGTGAAACTATATGAGCAAAACAAAATGCAATTATTTAATGTACATGGTAACAGACGAATGTCAATTATTATCCTCTTCACGAAGATTAAACAAACGGTGTCCAGAAAAAGGAAAGTGCCGGATTCAATTAATTTTATTTTAGTACTAATATTGAATTATTGTAAATGGGCGCGCAGAGGATAATTTTCTTGTTCTAGTTATCCATGTCTCTTTATTTGCATGATGATGGTAATTATTCGTTGATGGGAATATGTTTCTTGTTCGATTTTAGTATTAACACCATAACAAACTCCTAGAATCTCTTTGAAGATAATAACAAAATTATTATCGAACACGTACATTCATGAATTGGTAATTAACTAATTATTCAATTTCTGATTCAAGTCTAGATGTCGCGATTTCCAGAATTGGTAGCACATAAATACAAGCAATTGCATGTAAAATGTACGTGCAATCCAAGGGCACAAACGTAAATGGAATCTAAACATTTAAAAGAGAAACAAATACTCTTTCAAGGGCATGTTTGCCACAATGCCGTTATGATAAACTAGAGTCTGCAGTGGAGTCTGTCTTGCTCAGTCATCACATGATGTCTCGTTATGTCCTTCACACTACAGCAGCCTGACAGGGCCATAGTGAGCTCAAGTTCATCCTTCAGCATACTGAGTACTCGACTCACCCCATCTTCTCCCTTTGCTGCCAACCCGTATATAACTGGCCGTCCAATCTGCATGTATTAAATGAAATCATAGTCATTAATCTTGTGTGGTCAAACCCTTAAATGTGACTTGGATGATAGGATAATAAGTTTACCATAACAGCTCGTGCTCCAAGAGCTAGGGCCTTGAAAATATCAGTTCCCCGCCTCACTCCTCCATCAAAAAGAACTGGAATTCTCCCTTGAACAGCAAGAATCACCTGCAACCATACGATTTACAAAATCTATGACGTTTTAACACCAAAAGACTATCATGTAGACTGCAGTGCTACATTTAAGCAAACTCGATCAGATCAAATTGTTTTAAGAGTTCCAGAAGGCAATATCCAACAAGGCATTATATAATCTAAAGATTAATAGATCATTTTACAGTAGACGGTGTATGTGGAGAACAGAAAATTACCTCTTCTAGAACAGTGATTGTGGCGGGACTATAATCTAGCTGGCGTCCGCCATGATTGGAAACAACAATTCCTGCAACACCTACTTCCATTGCTTTTATTGCTTCACACATTAGCAGACAAGTTATGAATTCAGTAGCAAGAATTTAGATGAAAGTTCAATATGAGCAATAGTCAGACAAAAGAGGCCAACTGCTTTTCTACTTCAAAACACTTTCACAAACAAAATAATTTTTTTTTTTGACAGATACAAGTCCAGCTTTATTTGCCAAAGGTTTTATATCTGCAGAGATGTCACATTCATAAAAAAATTAAAGATGTCTTATTCATAGTCTTACCATCTTCACGAGTGAGAATTCCCTTAATCAGAATAGGTAAGCTTGTAATGGATTTCAACCATCCAATGTCCTGGAAAATATTATGAAGATGTGATTTTGATGAATTCTACGTTAATCTTGATGAAACAGAACAAGAACATGATGTGAGTGTTCTTTCATATGTTTTTTAGCCCCAAAAAGTATACTTTGATTGACATGGATACTTAACTAGCAGGGAATTCATAACTTCACCTTATATGCCAATTGCAGAAAAATGAAAATGGAAAAATCAAGATCAGGAATTACAGTTTCCTTGCTATTTTTCCGAGCCAAAATATATAGCTCATAAGAATATTATTTCTAGTTAATACCTTCCAACAAAATGAAGCATCAAAAGTTCCTGATACTAAAGCTTCAACATTTGAACCCTTATCCTGCATATACATTAATAAACCAAAAATTAAAAAAAAAACAAAATTACTACTCAAGCTAATCCCATTAAAAAATATGTATTCACACTCACAACCACACCCACATCCATATTCTGTTCATACGGAAATTTTGAACATGCCCGATAGTTCAAATCACCATACTTGCCTAATTAATTATATGAATTTTCTTGTTTTCGTTGTCAATAAGTTCCTTCTAGTTTATCCTTTAAATCTTATAATTATTAGAAAGTCTTATCCTTCCTTTTAGGAATTATCTCCATCCCACAACATGTTAGTTCCCATTCTCATAGACATTAAAAAAGGTTTCATTATTTCTTAATGGGAATTTTCTTGATGAAGTTCCTCGAACCATGAGAATGTCATTGTCCAAGTCTCCATAAACAAAAAAATAGGGGTTGTGACCCCTCTTCATTTATGCCACAAAGATTGGTAATTCTCTAGTTGATTTTGTTCAACAACAAAAATTAGAATATTCCATTTCACTCACAGTGTGAACTTCTGTTGAAATCAAACCTTCAAAATTCTTCAACTGAGGTGAAATCATCCTGTAGAAGTTATCACGAATTACTAAGCAAGTATAGCAGGGAAATGTATGAAACTATTCTTCCGTATAAGTGGAAAAGAAAAGAAAAACAATAATAACAGTAAATTCCAAATGGAAAAGGTATTGAATTTCACTTGTTCTTAATGTCTGCCTCCCTACGACCAAGTCTAGGAGTATCAGCGGTAAGAACTATAGCCTTGAACCCATTTCTTTCAGCTCTTTGCACCATCAGAGCAGATATTTCACGCTTTTTGTACACCTGTTGCCAACAGATGCCAAATTTGTTGAATCAACCAGAAATGTGAATTCAGATGAATATGTTTTTGAAATTAAGAGCATGGAGGGATACATAGAATTGGAAGAAGCGGACAGCATTGCAGCTGGAAGCGACCTCCTCCATCTTGCACATTGACATGAAGGACAACACCTACAATTTAAGGCTACTATGAAAATTTGAGCACCTCAGAAATTCAGAATATGCTAAGACTTCTTTTAGGTATTACCATTATGGTGTCACAAGAAGCAGCTGCTCTCGCTGTTGCAACTTCTCCTATAATAAATAAAATCTCAAGTTTGAATCTAGCTTTAATATTCAATCAAATACTATTTTACGTAAATATAAATAAACCTTCAGGGTGTGCCAATTTGTGCATGGCAGTTGGGGCAACCATAATGGGGGCCGATGTGTTGTAACCCACAATAGTTGTCGACATATCTACTCTGCTCACATCAACCAGAATTCTCGGACGAATTCTGGGTCATACAAAAACATGTTAAAACCGTAACACTATGTTCAGTAATCAATCCTAACACTAACAGGTATTAGAACTTACATGATCCTATGAAATGCTTTGACATTCTCTTCAAGCGTTTGCTGGTCTTCAGCTCCCCCAGCATAGAAATCGTAGTACATTTTGGGAAGGGCTTGCCTTGCGAGTTCTTGAAATTCATTCACATTGACAGGTTCAGACGCCATTTACCCTAGAACATGTGACTGTGTTAACTTTCTAAAGACTTATTTTATGCCATAATTGTTCCTTTCACAATTAACAGATACAAGCATAAGCTCGATTATAAGGACTGCAAAATGTAACTTTTCGAACTTGACATACTACCCAAAATTGCAACCAAGCGATGGCTCTGCACATATGCCTTTCTATAGAGTACAGATTAGTGTGTGGATAACATTTTGGAGTGAATACTTCACGCCATGTGTCTAACAAATATGGGTGCATGGCCTGAGCCAACAAATCTACGTGCAAACTGCTTATTTCTCCACTACTTTCTTGGAATTTGGTCTAAAAGGGATACAGTAATTAGATAAAATCAGTCTTAGTTTCAAATTAGTTGTCTCATAATTACAATAAAATCCCTTCACGAATGAACAAATGGCTATTCATTTCTACGGAAAATGGATAATTCCAATATATAGTAAAAAATCGAATAAGAACAAGTACTTCAAGAAACAGAAAGATATTGGATCAAGATAATAATTCCACCCAGAAAAGTAATCTCACTGTTGATCACAGGAATTAAACGCTAAAAACTACTATCAAAGATATATCTCAAACAGAAAATTGTAAAGAAAAATGAGAATCGAAGTAAAGGTCACCTGAAAAAGCGATCAACCCAGCAAAGCACGAGAAGCAGACAAATCCAGAAGGTCGAG
Source organism: Fraxinus excelsior (assembly GCA_019097785.1). Taxonomy (NCBI): domain Eukaryota; kingdom Viridiplantae; phylum Streptophyta; class Magnoliopsida; order Lamiales; family Oleaceae; genus Fraxinus; species Fraxinus excelsior. The sequence continues at coordinate 6,425,146 of CM032630.1, forward strand.
TTGATAAAATATGTCATCAGCGAGTGTACCTACGAGTTAAATGTTTGAATACACACCTAACTTTGCATTATGTCACGATTTACTCACTAAACTTAAAATTGCACCCCATTACTCACTGAACTTTATAAATTTGCACTCCATTGCACACCGACTAACTTCCTTTTCTAACGTGTGCCGACATGGATAATGGAATGTGTACGTGGCAATTAACTCACTCCAAAATAAAAAATCAAATGCCACCTCATTTAAATTAAATTTCCAAACAAGCCTTAAACCCATTCTTTGAAATCGTGACCTCTTCCAAACCGGACCCTGTTCTTCCATTTTTGCATCTTCCAAAACCTCTGATGAACAGATGAAACCGTGAGCTCGTGACCAAATCGTGACCAAATGAAAACTATATCACAGTGAAGGCCAACTCGTGACCACAAAGCTCGAATTTGTGAAGAATCGTACATAGAGGGACCAAATCACCTTTTTGGATCATTTGAACTTATCCTTGCGATTGCATACTTCCTCTCCATGTATGTAAATATAAGAAGGTGTTGATGTACAATTTCAACAACTATTAAAATTATTGGTGAAATTTAAATACCTGACCTAGGTAACGGGTAAGAAGTAATGTTAACATTAATCCTCCCACTACTCTGTAATCAATGTGATGTAATGTTAACATTAATATTGTTACATCTCTTTCAGATTTTATTTTTTATTCATTGCCAAAATCTTTTCTCACACATTTTAATGCAACATTCTGTTAAAAATTATAGAAATGGGATTTTTGGATTATTTGAAATCTTTATGGCTGTTCTTGATTATGAAATTGTGATAAAGAAAATGATTTTATTTTGTTCAGGCCTTCTATAATTAGATTTTTAATCACAGTCTCTACATATGAAGCTAAGAATCATATGTTGATAATGCAATGTGGCTTCTGTGATATGTAGAGCGAAACTTATTATAATCTTTTTCAATCTCTTTTTTGGTGATCGTTTTTAAATTCTTATTGATGTGACAGATTCAGAGGAAGACACCGACTTCAATGATTCCGAAAATGACATATGGTCCAGTGAAGATGATATGCTATTCGACAAAAATGTTACGGAGGGAATTGAATTAGATTGTGAGGGGGGACAACGGAGCGAGAAGAAGAAGATCGTGCAATAGTAGGACATGTCGAATACCATGAGGTCGATGATCTTGAATACCCATCATCTGAAAAACTGTTGTCCAATATCTCTTCAGAGGATGAGGTTGGGTATCGATTTCCCGAGTTTATGGCTGAAACGGATATGGGCGATCCAAAGTTTCAAGTAGGTCAGTTGTTCGGTTCTGTACAAGAATGTAGGAAGGCGATTCGAACTTACGGTGCAGTAAATGGATATAATGTGAAGTGTAAGGCGAATGATGAAAGAAGAGTTCAAGGCATCTATATCAGGGTGCACATGGAGAATATGGGCTTCGGAGATGAATAATTCAGAAACCGTTCAAGTGAAGTCATATACGCCTCAACACACATGTACTAGGGATCAGTACAATCGTCATTGTAACTATATTTTCATAGTCCATCGATACATTGAACAGTTCAAGGCAGACCCAGAGTGGAAAACCAAAAGTATGCAAGCAACTATTACGGAGGACTTGAAGATAAATATCACTAGAAATGTTGCTTGGAAGGCGAGAAGATATGCGAAGCAATTGATTAATGGCACTATCGAAGAACAGTTTGCAGTACTCAGGTCATATGCAGCTGAGGTATTGAGGACCAATCCAAGATCCACAGTAATTATAGCACTTAGTGGGCAAGTGTTTGAAGGTATATATATTTGTTTTAGTGCTTGCAAATTAGGATTTCAACATGGGTGTAGAAAAATCATTGGAGTAGATTGGTGCCATCTTCGTGGTGTTTGGGGAGGGATATTGCTCACTGCAGTGGGCTTAGATGGAAATGATTGCATCTATCCAGTTGCATATACTGTCGTCCAGAAAGAGAACACGGTTTCCTAGAGATGGTTTTTGAAATATCTGGCTGAGGACATTCAGATGGGAAATGGGGCTAATTGGACTGTGATAACAGATAGGCAGAAAGGATTAAGTAATGTCATTGACGATTTATTTTCGGAGGCAGAGCATAGGTTCTGTGTTAGACACATGTACACAAACTTCTTCGATAAGGGATATAAGGGTAAGACTCTAAAGGACTTACTTTGGCAGGCTGCTAAGTCGACTACATTAGCTGACTACAGACATTGGATGCACCAAATTCGTCAAGTTAATGAAAATGCTTATAAATGGCTGATAGAGAGGCGTCCATCCGAATGGAGTAAATCTCACTTCAGGACACACTCGAAAAGTACATTTTATTGAACAACTTGTGTGAAGTTTTCAATAAGATGCTGATATAGGGAAAAGTTTATTGTAACGATGTTGACTGATATGCAGTTGGGGTTTATGACCAGGATAGAGAAGCGTCGAAGTAAGATGAGGAGGTTTGGAGGGCGATTGTGTCCTAGAATAAAAAAAAAGCTTGCTAAGATAGCTGAGATGTCCAACGAATGCACACTGCATTTCTCGAGAGGGCCTAGATGGCAGGTGGACTGCAAATCGGGGACGTATGTTGTTGACTTAGAGGAACGGAGTTGCGCATGTAGGAGGTGGGATTTGACGGGAATACCATGTAGTCACGATGTGGCCGTCATACGGGAGTGTAGAAATGACCCTGAGGAGTATGTGGATAATTGTTACACTGTGGATACATATTTGAGATGCTACGACAACATTATGAATCCTATTAACAAAATACGATTGTGGCCCCAGTTGGACACTCTACCTATCATGCCGCATTCGTGGACTACTCCACAAAGGAGAAGAAAGCAGAAGAAACGGAGGAAACAAGCGGATGAAGATGTTATTGCACACTCACAAGGGAAATCGCATGTAAGGAGAAAAGGAAGGGTATCGATGACATGCTCAACTTGTAGATTACAGGGTCACAACAAGAGATATCACTCAAGGCCTGATGCACCCTCTGACGTAAGTCCTTATTTGAAGGTATATTGCATATTTCAAATCGAATAACATCTGATTAATTTTTTTCTATATATCTAGGAATGGTTTGAAGGACAGTTGAAACCAATTGATACGGGAAGGCTCGCATCAGAAGATATAAGGAGACATGTAAGTACTTATAATATTATTTTCTTGTACTAAATTGTGTAGTAAGGATTTTTCATTTTTGACGGACAGGGAAAATTTATCCCCGACCGAGAGAATAGAGTTGGTTCGAGCCAAGCATATGAGGAAGTCCAGAGATTTCAATTCATGCCAACTCCTGGCGTCGAGCAACCATCCAATTTTTGAAGCTAACATGAACTTGGATTAATTTTTGATGGGAGCATGGTGAATCTGGTGAACTTGGATTAATTTTTGATGGGAGCATGGTGAATCTGGTGAACTTGGATTAATTTTTGATGGCAGCATGTTTGTATAGTTTTTGACGTGGCTGTTAGTTTTTGATGTGGTTGTTAGTGAATGCGGTGTTGATGAAGTTAGTGAAACTAGTGATTAATGTAGTTTTTGATGTGATGAAACTAGTGACTAATGTAGTGTTGCTGTGATGAAACTAGTGATTCAAACTGATGTTGATGAAACTAGTGATTAATGTAGTTTTTGCTCACCGCTCCGTAATCATTGCGCTGTAATGTTAACATTAATATTATTACATTTCTTTCAGATTTTTTTGGTTTGCCAAAATCTATACTCACACATTTTAATGCAGTTATTGAAACTGGTGTTTATGAAGTTAGTGAAACAATTGTTGCTGTTTGTTTATTACTGGATCAAATTACATTAACCACTTCTTGTTTTTTCTTAAGTTCAATAAGTTTCCTTCCATGTTCTTTGTTACTTGATTACAGATTATACTTTAATAGCAGCTTTGTTACTTGATTACATATTATACATTAGTAGTAATAAGCAGTAACTTGATTATAGATTACACATTAGCAGTAACTTGATTACAGAGGCAACATAAGCAATTTGATTACTGAGGCAACACAAGTAATAACTCCTTATCCATCACAACTCAATGCACCACATATCTATAACCAGGATTTAAAATAAAATCAAACACCAGTTTCCTTTTATTGAACTATAATATGTACATCAAAAGACCAGCAATAACCCAATTATTTCATTCAAAAAACTACATCTACTCTTGCTGCAACAAGAGCCGCACAAAACACACCATCCATCCTTCAAAAACCAGTTTCAAAACACCATCCACACCAGCACAAGATGTTTCCTAACTACATCGCCAAAACTAGCAACAACACAATCACCATCTATACTACCCATACTCCTCAGGTTCATGCAGCTTTCAAAAATATGAACAAGGTAAATCTTCTTTATCTCTGTCTCATAATTCATTTACATCAATAAGAAGCCAAGAAACTGTAAAACATCGGGAAAATGCCCCTATTCTTCAGGTTTTTGAATTTCTGGTTTCCGTTCTGATGATTTTCTCTGTGTGACTCTTCACCCCCTTCTCTAATTCTTGGCATCTCAGCAAATGTGAATGGACCTTATGTTGAAGCAGGGAATATTGGCGTACATGGTTATCAAATGGCAGCCATTAATAGAAGTTCTAGTGGTTTTCTTCATTCGCCCATTGCTCAGCCTCAGAGCCAACCCCCCCTTCATCATCCACATGTTCTTCAGATTTTCAGATATTGCGAGGTGAGAACGAACCGTTAGACATGAAACCCGCAGCAAGTCCGTCTTTTGCCATGCTTTCTTTCCAGCAAGAATAACCTAGCATGTTCCAATTTGAACGGTTGCAAGAATTATGCTTCGCGGTCCGATCGATTTGGGGGTTAGGGTTCAAAGGGAATCTGGCATTCAATTTCCATTTGGGGGTTAGGAATCGATCTGGGGGTTAGAGGTTCAATTTCGATTTAAGCTTGCGTTCCCCAAATTGATATTTCGAATTGGAAGAGGAGATTTCGGAGAGGTGAGGCTTTCGAAATGAGAAGTAAGGACGAACAGTGTTTGGGGAAATGATGGTTCACGACTTTGAATGAGGCCTAAGGCTTGTTTGGATATTTGTAATGAGTTGGATTTTTATTTTTATTTTTAGAGAGAGTTAATGGCCACGTAAGCATTCCATCATCCACGTAGGCAAAAGTTCTAAACGGAAGTTAGTGGGTGTGTAATGGAGTGCAAATATATAAAGTTCAGTGAGTAATGAGGTGCAATTTGAAGTTGAATGAGTAAATCGTGACATTATGCAAAGTTCGGTGTGTGTTCAAACATTTAACTCGTGTACCTACTGCTATAATATCAACTACTTGCTATTATCTGAATCCCTCAAAAGCAAGTTTTTCATATTTGCCCATTTTTTTGTAGCACATTATTTTTTTCATTCTCATTCTTTTATTTATTTTTCACCCAAATTTTTTTAAAATTTTGGATCTTTTTATTCACGTTTGATTTTATTTTACATGAAAATTATTAATTTTTACGATTGGTTATGAAATTTGTTACCATTGTCAACAAGTAAAAAAAAAAAAAAAAGTTTGCTCTAAAACCATTTTTTAATCAAAGTTTAGTGTTCGTTTCCATTTCCATGGAAAATGCAAACTATCAAACATGTCATTACTTCATTTAAATTCTAGTATTAAATTATTGTTCATGGACGAATGACCAATATATTCCTTAGGGGTATCCAAAAGTCCTGAACCGAATGTGATCGAATCGAACGGTTCTTCATAAGTTAAATACCCGAACGGGTACCAGAATCGAGAACCGATGGATATGGGTTTGGATTGGGTCTCGAGTCTAGACTAAGAACCGAAATTAAATATTTTTTTTTATTGAATTAATTAAATTATTTTATTTTTTCTAAATTAATTAAATAAATCAAATCATTTCATTTCATAATTTTAAATTTAAATTTAAAGCTCAAATCATTTTAAAGCACAAATACTTAAAAATATTTTATTTTTATAACTTTTAATTTATATTTCATTTTCTTTATGCAGATAGGCTGCTTGAAACAAATGAATTATTGATATGGACCACCAATATATTATTACCAATATCTACTTTTTGGTATTTGTATACATTAAATTAATGTTATTTGACAGCTAGTTATTTATATATTTTTAATCGGGCTACGTTAATTTGTAAAAGTTACGAATGAAATGTCATTAGTTATATTTATGTAGTGTTGCTATAAATGTTAAAAAATTTAATTATGGTACCGAACCGAACGGAACCGAACCTGAACGGTTCCATAATTATATTTGGACCCGACGATTCCATTTATTAAATACCCGAAAATTTTAGAACCGATCCAAATATAAACTATTAAGAAATCTTACAAGAAGATCCTCCCATATAAACTATTAAGAAATTTTAATATAAAAGTATAATTGACAGAATTGGCGAAGGACAAAAATCTCTTGGGAAAATCTTCCAATATTTTGTTGGTCAATGTCCATTAATTAAAGAAGGAAAATGAGTAGAAAAAGTTGGAAAATTCGGACTTTTTTCAATTTTAAGGAATGTTATTTGCTCCCATCAATTATGTGATGCACTCAAGAACACAAATACGTCTCTAGGATACAATGAAATCTTAATACGCCTCCATTAATTTTTTGAATGTCATTATTTATAAGAAGTATTTTACATTGTTGATTTTAGTGTGAAACAGTAATGGACGGATTCTTTAAAAGAAAAAATCTCGTAGAAAATGTTGATGGAAAGATGTCAAATACTAATAGAGTGGATTTTGTAATTGAAAAACTTCCCATCGATCTTGGATTAAGGATTCCAATTTTGAATTATAATGTTAAGATTTGAGATCAAGTTCGAAGAGCATATATGTAAAACGATCCTTATGTCCACAAATTCATTATCTACTTTTGACAAAAGAAAATTGATTCAACTTGTTGAGTTTTATCGATAAGGTTTCTCAACAATAAATCTCACTTGATGATCAATTTCGAACTTATATTGTGCTCTAACAAATAGTTTGAAGGAATGGCCTTAATAATCTCATAGATAAATTAGTCCTGACAAAGAAGAGTAGAATATATTCATTGGTCCTGACAAAAAATGTGTATTGTGAATGATTGATTGTATAAAATATTACGGCGTACATTTTTTGCACGACGTAAAATTTGATTTTTTACGGCGTGCATTTAGGGCATGTCGTTTTTTCTTTAAATTAGATTATTTATGGCGTGCATTTGTGTACATAGTAAAAAATGCCTAGATTATTTGCGGTGTGTTTTTATAAAGAGATTATTTTAGATGAAAAATAATTATTCCTAAAAAGGAAGATGCTACGTGTACCAAATGTTTTATGTGAAATTTTACATAGTCAACACGTGACGACGAAGGGACACCTATGTAATTTATTTGGTACATATAGATTAATTCTGAAAAAATTTCCCGAACACCCTCAAATCATATTAGGGTTTAGCACCCGCCTTATTCTTCCTCCCAAAATCCTTCAATCTGAATCTTCATTTATCCTCCAATGTCGAGTATTTGCTTAACATCGTCGTCATCTTCCTCGAGATTCTGCAAAATCAGAATCAACATTCAGAAAGAACTTCCCTTGTTCTCCTCTTCTGCAATTTTCTTTCCCCTTCATCCTCAGTTCCTCGCCATTTCTTTCTCTCGTCCTTTTCCTCACTATTTTCAGAATATTACTCAAATTTCAACATCCCCCTTCTTCTTTCTCTCTCGAAACACCAAGACTAAAACCCCCATTTCCAGTGCCTTAGCCCAGCATATAAATGGGGATGAAATCTCGGACCAAGATTTTCCTGTTATGACACCACCATCCTGCCAACTTTACGTGTGTAATCTTCCCAGAAGCTGTGGCATTTCGGAACTTCACGATATTTTCAAACCTTATGGCACCGTTCAATCGGTCGAGGTAGTTTTTAATTAATTTCTGCCATTTTTGGTACTCCAGAATTTCTGCACTTTATCTTGTAAAGATAGTTTCTTTATTCCTGTTATTAAGGTTTCTAGGAATTCTGAAACGGGTGTTAGTCGTGGATGTGGAAATGTCACTATGAGCTCGGTTGGTGAAGCCAAGGCTGCAATTTCTGCTTTGGATGCTTCTGTGAGTGTTAGCTGTATCTATCCCTTTAGTTTATGTCTTCTACAGCATTTTACAGCTTGCTTACTTATTTTATTCTTGAAATTTTACTGCTTGCTTGTGTGTGTATGAATCAAAGGATTTAGGTGATCGTGAAATGCGGGTGATGTTTGCAGATGATATGAACAAGGAACTCCAGTCATTGGATTCGGTACCAAGGAAAAATTTGATATTTGAAAGCCCTCACAAAATTTATGTGGGAAATCTTGCTTGGTCTGTCAACCCTTCGGATTTAAGAAATCTATTTAGTAAATTTGGGACTGTGGTCAGTTCACGAGTATTACATGATCGTAAATCTGGAAAGAATCGTGTGTATGGGTTTGTTTCCTTTACTTCGTCTGTGGAACTTGAGAATGCCATATCTTTGGATGGAACAGTTAAGTGCATTTTCCATTGTTTGAGCCTGATGCATTGGGGCCACTTTTGTACTCCTAATGGTTTCATTGCTCATTAATTTCTTATGTTTCTTATACAGGAATTTTGTGGGAGGAAGCTACTAGTTAGAGAAGCGTTGAATTATAATAAACCTTGATCATCACATCAATGTCTTCTGTTTCATAGTCAAAACTTTATTGAAAGAAGATATATGAGATACCATGGCAAATCTCATTTTCACAGCAACGGAAGGAGAAACGAACAGGTATCAGCAAACTTTTGATATGGGCATATGGCACTAAATCTTCTTGTTGTTCCTGCTTTGCAATGAACATTGTGAAGAATGGATTGTGTAATCAATAAGAGATGAGCACATGCATGATAGCCTCATTATTTATGTTGAGAAAAACATATTTTGAAAATTGATAATGAAGTCATTACATTATACAACATATGAAAACTTGCAAGGAAGAATTAAACAATTATGAGGTATTCATTTTTAAAATTGTTGTGTTATTACATTGTTTTTTTATTTTTACCTTCACCCGTGCTGGTAGTAAGACAACATGCATGTTAGGGGTAAGAAAAACCAGTTCATGATAATTGTTTTCCATATCATATATTTTGTCATTCTAATATTTAATGTCATGTCAATGATCATCCTCGATTGGTGAAACAAAGAATAATATTATTCATCATTAGTGGTAATCATCAGTGGGATTCATTGTACACGACAATGAATCATGAGGACTACTATTTAGGTGATGATCAACACTATAGCATTACTCAAAAACAAATGGTGTCTTAAAAAGGATAGTTCTGGTTTCAATTCAGTTGATAGTAACCATTTGTGCTAAGTGACAAGATTTAAATTATATACATGTGATCGATCCTCTTTAACATTTTTGATCAAGTGGTTCAGCACCATCTGATTGAATAGTTCTATGATGAACATTTGTTCTAGTCATAATTGGTCCTACCTTTACCAACAGCCTGGTTTTCAGGCCGCAGTGGGTAGCCTGCCTTAGTAAGCTTTATGTTGGTAACTGGTAGAACCAACCTCGTATCTTTACAAATCAGATTTCTCCTAATCATTTTTGGATTTTTCTTAATAGAACACAAAAGATGAAAGTAGTTGAGTTTTTAAAGTAAAACTTGATCAGCTACCCATCCAACCAAGAGAAGGCTTCCCAGTAACCCCTTCTGGGGTGACTGAGTTGGTGGAGCAGGTGAACGCGTATACCCAAAGTCACGAGTTCGAATCTCCTTGCCAACATTTTCTCGGTCGAGCCGGTCGCACCAAACTTGTCTAGTGCGGTTTATCTCTCCTGTGTGGTTTACGGGCTACTGCACTTGGAGCGATGTTTACCACGTGTGCATTCACGGGTAGCGGCTGTGGATTCCTACGTCAAAAAAAAAAAAAAAGGCTTCCCAGTACTGTTTGCAAGGTTCCACCCATATAGATTACAATGAAGTGTAGGATATATTAAGCATATTTAAATCCTAGTTTAATTCAATCAAACTACTTCCGCAATTGTATTCGCCAACATAAATTGGAGCTATAAGATTGCTTTCTTTTGGACATTTGTTAGTTCGTTGATTATGCTTTTTCTCTCACAAGAGTTGTTCATTCTGATTTGGGACGCGAGTGACTGGTGCTGGAGAAGCAGGGCACATGCCAGTTTACTGAAATCCTGATCTAATAATTTGGCATGTGCCCGGACTCTGCAGCTACATCCCTCTCCCATGGAAATACTGCACCAGCTCAGAGAGAGCAAGCATTTCTAGAGGCAATATAAAGTTACAGTAAGCTACTCAGGAAGTATTATGCATGCCAAGCATTCACGGAAACGAGATATTTCATCAATGAGAGTATATCTGCATTTGTATGCTTTGTTCCAATGATTTACAGGTTGGTGTCTTGGTAAATTTCTCCAGAGAATTGTTATAAGCAAGCTACTCTAACCTCTTGAGCAAACTGTGAATTTCCTTGAACGAGAACATAACAAAGTAGAAGTTCCTCCTTTTAAGGACTTCATTCTTCTTTTATACAAAGTATTTTCATAGATACATTATCTGAAAAGTGAAATAGATTAAGGTGTCATAAAATACGAAGTAAGAAAATGAATCAATTACTTATAATTTAGATTGCTTAAGCAGAAGTAACATATACCATTCCATTCTTTTCGAATAATATAGAATCAAAACAGCTATCTATTTCCCAATGCTAGTGCTGCTGAATCCACATGAGCAAGCAAACAAGCATAAACTTTTTGCTTCAAGCTATCAACAGTCTCCAGCAACCCATTTTTCTCTGCGCTCAACTTGCTTCTCAGTTTATCTAACCATTCATTTGCCTGCTTCAGCTGTGACAATGCAGTAGCAATGTGGTTGTTTGGTTCCAGAAAATGTGCAAAGCTTTCCTTCCCTTTATTTTCCTGATATTCTATCTGGAAGCCAACATCAAGTGCTCCATCCAAGAATTTGAGAAACCAGGATTGTGATTCATGTAGAAGAATCTTCCTAAGTTCCTTCATTTCTGGGGAACCACCTCCCTTTGACCATTCTAATTTATCAGCCCCGCTAAGCTCTATTGAGGGCTTTGGAGTTCTTGTCATACTGATACCGTGTAAGGAACCTGATTTTCTGTTGGGTTTCTCTTTATCTTCCAACGATAAGTTCATTGAGAAATTATCTGATACATCCTTTGTTAGAATTGTAACATCTTCTTTTTCAATAAGTCGGTAGAGAGTAAAGAACTTGGTGACGTAGATATGGGGGTTTTCTGGTGAGGCAGATGAACAAAGATAGGCAAACATGCTGAAAAACCAGAGAAAAAACAAAGATGTGAGAAAATTTAGTCGTTTAAATCCAACTCTTTTCACGTGTAGTCAATAGTAATAAATATGTTGCTCAAACATGTATGATGACAGATGACAATTTAAATCAACCTCTAAACTTGCCTGAGGCACTTCACAAGATTTTCTGCTGCAATTGCTTCTTTTTGAGCTTCCGCCAGTACCAAAGAAGCTAAGTTTCTCCTCCTAATCATTCCCTTGTAACGATAACGGCCAATGATGAATATAAATACATTGATATAAATTAAATCAATACCGTATATATTTTATTAACTGCTTCAGTGCTTGATATATATGCTAAATGGTCAAAATTAACATAATGAGAACATGTAAATCCTATTAGCCAATTTTTTTCCCATACAGAACGTATAATCAGCTTAGAATGTTCCGGAGAAGCATAAGAACGACAATGCAGTTGCACCACTGCATTAGTGCTAAAATTGACGAGCAAGTTCAATGAGTTGATATTTGGTTGGAGTATTGGATATTTACACAGATGCTCGAGAAATGTACCTTTCCAGGTTTAAGAAGATTGGCTGGCAATTTGGACCAAGATATTGCCTCAGGAGATTGCTTTTTATTGCTACTATTTGACAAAAAATTCATGCCAATGCTTTCTTGTTTGGCTGGGCATTCCACTGCTTGAAATTTTGAAGATGTCCGGGCAACCATGGTTTTAAAAGCATCTATATCTGAATTATGTGTTGATGCATCAGGACGAGTACGGGAAGGACTTGATGGCCGTGTCTGTAATGCGATATTAAAAACTTTCAGCTGGCTTGGATTTTTAAGCCAAAAGAACTCACACAAATTATTCCACCTTTATAAATTGGAAATTCTTTTTTCCGTTTCAATCCATTAGAATCTTGCAGTCCACAGGAAGAACTGGCTATTCAAATTTGCACCCACTAATCAACAGAAATGCATACTAACAAAAGCAAACCACTTGGCATTCACCAATGACAGAATTATTTAATTTGCATGATATCTTCTGTTAATAGCATACATGATGATTGAAGAAAAGGAAAAATACGGCAGGATTATTTCATCAATCAATGTGTTGTACATTTTCAGAACAATGCCATTAAAATGGAGATTTGTTTCTATTCCAAATTTGGCAACATAATATGTGCTCCTGGTAACCGTTTGATAAAAATGTTAGCAGCAAATTGTTTGGTCATGGTCCTTGCCTGATACTTGGGAGACTCAATTTCAATTTACAAATTTACACTTGAAAAACACACTTACACTGTCTGGTAGCTTTTCAGAAGGGCCACAGAATGGTAGATGATTGAAAAATTACATGCAATGAGTTGATTGAAAAATATCAGAGCCTTGTAGTTTAACTTTCAATATGACGTTAATAGAGTAGACCAGAAGTAGACCTATCATTCTAAAGAAATTGAAGAAAAGGAAAACTGAAAACACGATAAACGTGGGACCTTTATGAAGGATTAACTGCATTATTGAGATAGAATGCACGAAAGGAGAAGTCTTTACAAGGAAGAATCAAATATCTATGACTCAAAATCCTTACCTGGCTTTTAAGCTCGTGTTGCTTCCCTTTCAGAAGTCCAACCTTCTTGCCTGCTGCTCCACCGTTCTCATTCTCATTTCTTCTTGTACCATAGTTTTGATCTGCTTCTCTGAGTTTTGTATTTGGTGTTAACACACCAAGCATATACCTAGAGGCAACACCTGCCTTCTCCTCTTTAATTACAAATTTCTTTTTTGCACTTTCCTCTTTTGCTTCAGCCGACTCATTCAATTTTGAATTGGCAACACCTTCCTGATCAACTTGAACAGGGCTATCTGATCCTGATGCCTCTAACATTTGCATTAAATCCTTGGGATTGCCGATGAAAGGATGTCGCCCCGGAATAGGCCTAACACCGACCAATATAGGAACTGGAGTTCCACCCTCCATCTTATCAACATAGAAGAATTGCCCAAGTTGCAACTTGTTATTTAAGATAAGCTCATTGTCTTTCTTTGAAAGTGATACATAGGTCGAATGAGAAGAATCGGATACTTTTATGAAAAATCCATGATCTGGCCACAATTCTGATCCGCTTATGGCAGGCACTATGCTAATTACCTGTAACAGGCTGGACCTATACTCGCCGCGAACTTTGATATTGGAATTAATACTCTGAAGAAGTTTAACTAGCACACCAGGTGTAAGAGATGCCATTTTTCCCTGTTTCAAAAGATGCAGCTTTTATTAATTACTCGTCAAAGTCAAGCCCGAGAACTTGGATCGATCCGTATACAGCAAAATAGGATAGAAATTTCGAGCAGTGATGAAGTGTAGCATACCTGAGAGGAACAAGAAAACAGCGAAAACACAGATTTTTTTAGAGTGAGGGGGGAAGCAAAAGCTTGAAAATCAAATGATGGAGTAGCAAAATAGTGGGCGACCACAAAGTGTTTATGGTTTTGCCTTTGCCTTTACATGGGAGGCACGTAGGAGAGTCCAACATCCCCTTGACTTTTAAGCCAAGTTACAATGAGAGAAAATGAGCCCACGTTGTCCATTAAATCAAAATCACGTCTTTATCCTCACAAGGAAATAATGCCTTAGAAATATTCTTCCCATTTTGAATGGATAGTATGATCATTATGTCAGTAATTGTTTACAGGTTGCATTTCTATTTCCAGGAAGAGGAAATGGAGCCATTTTTTAAAGCTGGAGAAGTCACAACATCCCAATCAATTACAGAATAACCACCAAGCGGGTAAAATGTGTTATAATCATCTTCAACCAAGTCAAGTCCAAGTAGGTTAAAAATGTTTTCCAAGGACTGTCAAATGATTCCAGTTCCCAACGTTTACTTCTATTCAAAGTTAATAAAACTCTCGAGGTCCATGAATTCAGGAAAACTGATCATGTCTAGATTTTGGACTATACACAAGCTGCTAGAACCAGGTTAGCAGCAATGCATACTATGCAGCCTTCAAATTCTTTGGCTCAGCAATTCGATCGCAAGACGGTTGCAATTTGCAAAGCAAGATTGAGAAGGACAAAATAATTTCCAGTTTCTTCCATGAGTTGATGGTTAAGAACAACAATAAGATGCACATTTTCTGATTACAGCTAGCTAGTGAGGAATGGAAAATGGTGCTTCTGCCCATAAACTTATCAACGGCCATTAGTAAACCACAGTTTCAGATGAGTCTATATGGCACTTGTGGCCTCCCCCTAGAGAAGAACTGTATAATCTTTTATCGCAGCTGAAGTGCAAGAAGCGTTGTGTTCCTCATTGCCAAGTGCCAACCCCCGATTGAAAACTTTGAGGTTGAACGCAATTAGCACGTCTAATTGTCAATGGAAAATATGCATTGATATTAGAAATCAGTAAATCTTGTGGAAAGCCACAGCCACAACGGTGAATCTAAGTTCCACTAGCAAACAAAATGACACAACAAAATATGAAGAGGAGCATAATCGTATTAATCTTCATGCTGTAGATGTTTGGTCCTAATAAGAATTATCTAATACACATATAGTTCGATCCGTAATTGCAAGAATGAATCTTTAACTACCAAAATCACATTGATGTTCCACCAATTGGAACCATACACTCAATACTATATACGTCTTAATATATTTGAACTACTCCAAGAAATACTAAAACCTCGAGGATGATCATGGAAGTTCATAAAGATATACAGCTTACCAGCAGATCTAAAATGAAGAACATTTCCCACTTTGATGGGATGTTTTTTTTTCTGTGAATGCTTTCTTTCTATGAATCAAGGGAGCAAAGCGCCCAACCAGGAAAGTTCGTTCTGAGGGCCCACTCCAAAACTGTTGTTGAGCTCTCTTCTTTCTTCCCACTAACATGAGTCGATTCAGCATGGTCAAGAGTTGAGCTCTCTTCTTTCTTCCCTTCGACAGCAGCAGTGTTGTATTGTTTGTCTGAGTCGTTTGTTTCCATGCTGGATTCTCTGCGGAAAGTGCGCCGCAAGAAGAGTGGGGCCGTGGGCTGTTGACACATGGGTTCTTGTTGGTGGGGCCTAATGGGCGGTGGGGATGTTAGGTCATCATCGATGGACATGGCCGACCCGTATGATGAACTGACAGCCTGATCATCAGGCCTATTCTCCCACAATGATATGAACTTGCTGCAGGCTTCACTGGATAGAAAAATTGGTTTAACTTATTTTATTTCAGAAAACTAAATACGAAAAATATATATTTGAAGTAACAAGAAGCATATTTACTATGGTAATGATCTTTGGCCATTTATTACGTTGATTCGACATCATTTTTGGGAAACCATGCCCGCCCTGCTGAGAAGGTAACAATACCATTTATTACGTTGATTCGACATCATTTTTGGGAAACCATGCCCACCCTGCTGAGAAGGTAACAATAATAACTTATATTTTAGCAGCTCTCTTTAGCATTTTTAATCATTACTAGTTGGCGCCTCGTGCGATGCACGAGTTTTGTACTTATTATATGTTTATTAGCGTGCTATTTAATGATAATAACAACGTAAAACAAAAACCTTAAATATCATATTGATTGATCAAAATAGAATACAGGATTAGGAGATACAATAAAGAGCTGAAAATATCAGAACTACGGGAGAACTGAACAATTTGATTCGCATAAGAATTTCTGACAGTTCCACCATATCCAGTGACTAAATCACGCATGAAAAACATGAGCCTACGAGTTATAGTCCCAGAAACATCAGCATGCCCGCTAAAAAAACATAAATACAGTGTATATCAGTTCAGCCCATCTTCATCATGGGACCAAAAGCTCAACATTAGGAGTAAAAGGTCTTATATATCGTATCGTAGACAACATTATACTCTCTTACTACTAAACAAAATCTGAAAAAGGTAAGAGGTTATTGTGTTATTTATGAGTATCCAAATCATTTACTTAAAACGAAATTAATGTTTCACTTCCAATGAGCATTAATCGAATTCCTAAAGATGTAGTAAGTGAAAAAAAACAAAAGCAAACAGAACTTATTTAGGGTTCAGGACCCTCCCCCGCCGTCAATCATCATCAGAAAGTCCGACCTTTAACCGTTTTACACAATTCTATATATTAACCCTTATTGATCGGACAACGCTTTTAATTTCCCTTCTTCGCAACGAAATAACTATATTTTAACCTTGAAAATACGCTAATCATTTGAAAGAGGCCTCAGAATACGAGAACATAACACGAGTATTATCAACACGAAAATCTATCAATTTTCTTCCAATGGAGATCTCTATCAAGAATTTTTTATGCTACATGATCCATGAAGAAATAAGTAATTAAATGCCCAACTTTTCATTAAACTACACGTTGACGATTTAAGGATGGAACACTAAATGGCAATGCTCAGTTAATTACAAATAAACATCAAAACTGAGTTAACGTGCTAAATAACAAGTTAGTTGAACCATATTAATTAAAATTCATACCACTTTGATGTTTAGAAACAAGATGCAGTAAAGGAACTTGCCTTTGTGGGGTCAATTATGCCAGCGTCCATTAGATCCTCGTATGTTCCAGTTGCGACATTGTAACCATACTTAGGATTATCATTGGCCAACACCTAAACAAAGAATCTCATGTCAATTGAACACAATTCAGATACAAGCTCTAGAACGATTAATTTTGAACATGTCACGAAAGCAGTTGAGTCAAGCCTCACCTTCTCTATCACAACACTTCCATTTAACCCAGCATTTTTGGCTATTAACTTCAATGGATAACTCAATGCTCTCTTAACAATATCTGCTCCAATCTGCCGCCATTCCAATTAATCCTTGTTTATCAATCATACAAAACCCAGTATCACATCTCCCTTGAGTAAATTATTAGCACAAAATTAGAAAAAAGAAAAAAAAAAGCAGAGAAACAAAGTAATTAGCCTCCGCGCGCGGAGTCCCAAACCTCCGCACGCGGAGGATCTGGGCCTCCGCATGCGGAGGCTTGGAACCTCCGCCGAAGCCTCCGCACGCGGAGGCCCAGATCCTCCGCGTGAGGAGGTTTGGAACCTCCGCACGCGGAGGCTTTAAAAAAAAAAAATTTTTTTTTTTTTTTTTTTTCCTCCTTCATGAAACCTCCGCACGCGGAGGTTTCAAAATTTTTTTTTTTTTTTTTTTTTTTTTTTTTTTTGCTGCTTTTTTTCTTCTTCTTTATATTTAATATCCAATTCCAACATGAAATTTAAAATAAAGGAGGCCTGAATTGAATTAATTTAAATAAACGATAAATAAACATGAACTGAACTAATTTATTTAAATAAAAAGGAATAGTAACTGTTAGGATTATTAAGAAATGAAAATGTATTTATAGTTTATAATAAATAAAAATAAAAACTCCAAGTATATATATTAATAAGTGAAATTGTATTTATAATTTGTAAATAAGTAGAATTATTAAATGATTTTGGAGGAAGAACGAACAAAATATATTGAAAATGTTAAATGATTAATACAACAATAAAAATTTGTAAATTATTGATAGCACAACAATATAAAATAAAATAAAATCATAATGGACCTCCGCGCGAGGAGGTTCTTCTTCCATTGAAAGTCTTAAATGCTTAATACAACAATAAAAAACTGTAAATTATTGGTAGCACAACAGTAAAAAATAAAATAAAATAATAATGGACCTCAGCGCGAGAAGGTTCTTCTTCCACTATTTATATAAGAATACAACCACCGTCGTTTATGCTTTAAACACAAAAGAGCACTGCCTCCTCTCGCGGAGGCCAATGCCTCCGCGAGCGGAGGTGTTTACCTCCGTTGGCGGAGGTACTCCCATTCGGGATCCGCTCGCGGAGGCTATGCCCTCCGCGAGAAGAGCCAGTCCTCCGCTCGCGGAGGGAGTGATATATATATATATTTTTTATGTACAATACTTTTTATTTTGTGCAATTTTTTCTGTTTCATCCAACACTTAAAGTTGTTTTTACTTTGTTTTTACAAAATAATATCATTTTGTATTTAATTTTGTATTTACTGAACAAACATGCAAAACTAAAGTGAATTTCGGCGCCTACATTTTAATTGGTAAAAGCAACGGCGCCACCCTTTTTTTCCTCCGAACAGTAACTCTTTTTAATATATAGATTGTCCTATATAGATAGAGGATAGAGAGGAGGAATTTGTTAAGAAACTGGGGATAAACAGGGAAAACCAAAATAGGCCATAAATGAACAGTAAACTGCGGATTCACTCTTTTAAAAGAGGAGGAGATTTGGCTACACGACCCCCCCCCCCCCCCCCCCCCCCTAATACATGTGTCAGCCTTATCTGTGGTGAAAGTTATTCCCTCTAATTTTACTTTCACCTGTTTTCTCCATCATTATCTCCTCTTTCCCCAGGTTCTTTTCCACAAAACAAAATTTCAATATTTTCAACAAGTGACTGGTGTTAAATATCATTTGCCTTGTATAGAATAAAGAATGAGGTTTGAATGGTCTCATTTAGAATTTTTTTAAAATAAAAACCCCTGCTCAACAGGGATTGAGATAGACCAAATTCAGATATCTAGTCCCTCTCCATGTAGTTGAGTAGTTTTGACTCGATCGAGTACAACATTCTCCTAAAAGAACGCTTGACCCCTGTTGAGTTGTCTCGACTGTGTCCAAGTTAGGCAATTTCAGAGGACTCAAGTCCATTTCTACTCAATTATGACTAATTTTAAACAAAAATGCTCCAAGTACAGTGAAGTCTACTGATTAAGATCAATACTAAATGCAGCAATTGCATAGGAGGTCAAATAGAAGGCACAAATTTAATTTTTCCCACTATATTCCAAAAGTAGATGAAGAAATATTTTTAGGCATATCCTTTGAAATGTTGATAGGAGAATTTCAACCTTGCATGATATGTTCTTTTAGCACTTTTTCCTCATGGGTGGGTTTCTTTAGGAGCAGGGGCGGACGCAGAAGATTTTTGTTAGGGGGCACACTCGAACTTGCAAAGAAGTTGGGATAAATTTTACACTCGAAAATTTACGTAAAAAAAAAAAATCATATCCCATATAATTTTGCATCCGAAAATTTACATGGGATATGACTTTTTCGGATGTAAAATTTCGAAATTTTTTTATGTCATGTTCCATATAAAGTTTCCTAATAAATGATGAAAATTACATTGAAGTGTATCGCAAAAATAGTAAATTTTAATGAAATAATTGATTTTTTTTGAAAAAATGCGAATTAGACGTTTTTCTTTAAGACTTACGTTTAACATATTTTTAACTATTTTCGATATCTATTTGGACTATTCGATATACCCATAATGTAGTTATGGAAATAAGCTTTGAGATTACATAAGCAATTTGTAGATTTGATTAGCATACAATCGTCGGTAAATTTTTAAAATTAGCATGTTATCGAAATTCAATTTATTATGATTTTGCCCCTGTTTGGTGGAAATTAAAATCAAATTTGTAGTAAATTTTGATAAAAGTTAAAACATTTATGGATTCTATGAAATATATTATTAAAATTTATTGTAAACTTTGATTTAGATTAAAATTTAGATTTCAATCGATACAAAACACGAAAAAAAAAAAAAAAAAACTCAAAAGTTAGGGGGGCACGTGCCCCCAGGACCCCCGGTGTCCGCCCCTGTTTAGGAGCAAGGTCAACAACCATTCTACTGTTTATCAGTAAACAAATATCCAAAAGATATAAGCAGAGCTGCAGGAAAATAAAAATGCCAATTCAGTGTTACAAAACTTTCTTCTACTACATACCATCTCCCCAACTAAAGCAGAAATTTTCGTTCAATAATATAGTAACTAGGATAATTTTTCTTGTACATCAAGGGAGCCATATTGCCAGCACACCCTCCAATAGGGGGAGCCAACAGCCATGTGTTCATTATGGACACCATTATGACTCCCTTGATGTACAACTAGCACCACCCTAGTAATTAATAAGTTAGTGCATAGTAACAAACAGTATTTCTTTTTAACTTTTTGGAAATCGCAAGAAACTGCATTTCAAATTTTCAATGTCGGAAACAATATTGAAACTACCCCAAAAAAAAAAAAAAAAAAATCTGTATATGTCATGGTATGATCATTGGATTTGCTATATCCAGATTTTCATTGGAAATCAAGATAAAAAGGAAAATCGGCCATCATCGGAACAAGTTAAAATCAAAATTCACTCAGCTCCGATTTAAAGAAAATCACAATCAAATGCTAAGCATTTGCTTCTGCAGCATCGCCATGATCCAATTACGAACAATTACAAAAATGTGAAAGGAAACAAAAATAAAAAAAACCAAGTTATTTCGAATTCTATTATTAACAAGAAGACAACTGACCTTGTGAATGTCAATGCGAAGCTCTTCGTTTCCCATTATCGAAACAAGTTAAAATCCGAACAGCAATTCAGATAATTTTGTTAAGTTGATTATCAATAAATTAAGGATAGGATTATGCTAGAACTGTCTAATTTTTTACCTAACGGCGCCCGAATCGACAAATAGAGGTCCTTATTGGGGGCGCCCTAACTGGGAGCCGTCACTTTTCAATCCGGACACCAATTATGTAAAAAATTATGTACAAATAAGATTTTCCTAGAAATTATAGAATAGTGAACCTTGGTCTCATTTTCCAAAAAAAAAAATTGTTTCTTCTTTCTCAAATTCATTTTTAATCACATATTTAACTCATATTTGGTAGAAATTTTTAATTTAACTTAATTAATTTTAATCACATATGGCACGAAATTCACAACTTTTCAACCACATATTTCTTAAATTCTTATCAAAATCTAATTCAAGCATCATCAAACATGGGCTTAAATCTTAGCCCATGTTTGGTACACGTTAAAATTTTCATTTTCATTATTTTACTCATTTTCAATTGCACATTTTTCAATAAAATAATATTTTCCAACACATCAATAATTTTTCTTTGTTTTTTCAACCACACATTCTTCATCAATCTATTATTCCAAAATATATTCTTTCGAAATAATGTGACTCAAACACAATCAGTAAGTTTTACAAATTTCATCAATTTTTTAATTATTCATTTCATTAACATTTATCAAAATTTAATTTTAAAAAAAAAATTATTTGTTAGCTAAATCAAAGGCTCAATTTCATTTTTCTTTTTTTTTTTTTAATTAAAAAACGTCTTGAATAGTAGCCCTCTCTATTTGATTAGTTAGGAAATTGTGATAGGAATGAAGTACATTGTCGCTTTCAATTCTTATTTTTTTATATTTAAATTTTCTTTCAGAATGGTCTCGATTTCAAATTTATTAATGAATTAAGCCTAAAGTGCAGAGATTGTTTGAATGAATCTATAGATGGTATTGTTTTGAAAGCATCCTACTTGTATTTTTTTCATTTTTCAATGAATTCCCGTCAAGTATTATATGTGAAACTTTCCTGTAAAAAATAATATGTACTCATAATGTGATTATTTAGATGAATTCATCACTTCATAACTAAATCGAAAAATAAGAATATTTTAATTTTTGCACAACTCCCTCAAAATCTTCAGTGAAACATGGGAAGGAGGAAGTCATCAGGCCCAGTTGTCATCCCAAATTCAAAATTTAAAAAGAATATGCTACGAGTATATAGGGGGTGTCATAATGGTATCCATAGTTGATACATGGTACCTCCCTATTGGAGGGGGCGTCGGCACCATTTGTCAATTATGGACACCATTATGACATCATCTATGTACAAGAAGAATAACCTTAAAAGTAATATTATTTAGTCCTACTAGGTTACAACATTAGTCTAGGTGGCGTTAATCTGACATTAAATGATATGTGAAATTAAATAAGTCATATAATTTCACATTTCATTTAACATATCATTTAAAAGCCACCTAAACTGAGATTGTAACCCCAGCGAAACTACATATCATTACTCAAAATTTAATCGCTCTAAATGGATAGATGGCAGGAGACAAGTCCTTTTTTATTTTGTCATTAAAAGGAAAGTTTTTGCTATACTTAGTGTCCGTTTAATTGCAAGAATAGAATTGAATAGAAAGAAAATGAATTTCAGGAATTTAATTGTCGAGAACTTATTTTACTAGAAATTGTCAATTAATTGTGTTTGATTGGTATAATTTTTCACTTGAAAAATATTGAAATTTTGAATCTTTTGGTATTCGTTAGATTTTGTTTTCCGTGAAAAATTTAATCAATTAAACATGCAAAAAGGTGGAAATGAAATTTAATTTCCATCTTCCATGGAAAATATTCTTGAATCAACCTATTTTTCATGAAATTTCCAAGTTCCAACTTTTTTGGTGTTTGATAACCAAATTTTTCCCTGGAATTAATTTACCCCCAGCCCTCGCGTGACCCCCTTTTCCTTGTTTTCATGGAAGTTGTTTTCCCACCTTTTTCTTGGGTTTTTGGGCAATGGAAAAAAAATTATATCCCCAATTGTTTAAAGAAAATTATTTAATGGACAATTTTCATGAAAAACAAAGTCAAACGAACACTAAAATATCCAAAATTTCAACATTTTCCAGTGAAAAATTATATCAATTTAACACAATTAATTGACAATTCACAAGAAAACAATTATGGACAATTCAATTCTCTAAAATTCATTTCTTTCCACCCAAATTCCACTTTTGTAATAAAACGGGCCTTAGTTTCAAAAGCATCAAATCATTACTATTCTAACTAAAGTTAACGCAAATCTTCCTGAGCTGATACAATAATAAGCAGATTGAAAATGGTGACAACAAAAGACAACAATGAAGCATTATAAGCACCCATCTATCATTTACAATCATATGGGGCCTTTTTCCTTTTTCATTTTAATTGAATGGTAATCACTACATTTGATATTCATGTCCGCCACATGTTAGTTTCCAAGAAAATAACTTCGTTTTGTAGCCATTTGATCTTTTCACCTGAATTCCATCATTGTTTTTGTTGACACACTAAAATGCAGCCCAAAATCGAAAGGAAGTCCAATTGATAAATCCAAGGTAAAGGTCCAACAGAAGCCAATTAAAAGGCCCAAGAAGAAACGCCCAAGTTGAAGGCCTATGGAAAATCCTGAATATTGGAAGCCCAAGAACAAAGGAATACTATCGCCCCAAGGTTGTAGGACGACCAGAGGCCGAACAAAGATGGTATGGCACAATCGCCCAGAACGACAGCCTCATTGTCGCCCAGAACCCCAAGTCGCCCAAAATCAAACAAGTCTAAAGGATACAGTTTGGGAGCGGTTGGCAAGTAAACCCGGCACGATCCCACGATCCAGGAAGCAACAAAGGTAGTGGCAGCGGTTACTAAGCAACTACTCCCCGAATTAGTGATTCCCCACTAAAAGAGTGGGCGGTTACGAAGAACACGAAGCAAGTCTGAGCAGTTTTGATAACCAAGGGACGCTCAAGAAGTATAAAAGAAGTAACGTCATAGAAGACAAAGGACGGAATCAAAAACTCTCTACAAGAGATAATGTAATTTTCATTTCTTAGTTTAAATTTAATCCTTTTTTCAGTACTCGTGTGCTTGCGCCCCTTGGAGGCGTTTTGTCTACTTCCTAATTATAATCCTTCACTGGCATACGCACCCCTTTTTGGGACTTTGTCTCAAGAGGTCTGTTCCTTACACAATCGTCTGACCCTTCTTCCTCGTAATTGTTGGCGGGTTGCAAAACGCGCGAAAACAATTTGGCACGCCCAGTGGGACCGTTGGTGTTTGGTAAGTGAAGATACAAAAAGAGAAAAGATATCATGCCTCATAAAAATTCCGATAAAGAACCAGCAAGTCAAGGAGTAGTCCAGTCTGTGGTTGAGCGATACGAGGAGCAACAATATTCCCCACAGACAGATGGACAAAATCCAATCAGTCACAGCCGCTACGAGCCAATGACAGAATTGAGCCCTCGCACAATGCGTGCATTGCTGGGAGAACTCACGCAGGATGTCGTCGAACAGGTAAATCTACGTAGCATTCATAATATGGAGAAATTTACCCAAAACGAGAATAGGCATTTTGATAATATGGCTAAACAACTAAATACGTTGAATGAAATCATGAATAAGTTGGTAGGCCAAATATGTCAACCTGTCATGCCTATAGATAATCACTTCCAATCTAGGACTATCGTAGGGCATACCTCGCCATACAATTCTCTTGGTGTAAATTCTGGCCCAAGTTTGGAGCCACCTGTTGGCCCTTCTACTTCAAACCCGGGGGGAAATGGAACCACAAACATGAATAATGGTAACACTACGTCCAACCTGGGGGGTAGTACCACCATCAGAGACAATGTCCCAAATATTGGACAGAACGGGTTGCGTACGAATGACGGTTTGAATACTCAGTTTACCGGTCATAACAACCTGAATAATGGCACTTTTATGGCCAATCAAGGGCAGCCCACTAGACCTCCCACGAATCAGCCAGTAAATCAACCAATGGGGAACCCATATGACCCTAACGCCGTGCTAAGAAACCAAATTATGGAAATAGTACAAGATCAAATAGCAGTTGGGGTACGTCCGGTGATTAGGCCAATTTACACCAAGCCATACCCTGATTGGATAGATCAGGCATATCCATGGCCTAGAGGGTACAAAGTACCGGAATTCTCACTATTCACTGGCCTGGGAGAAGTATCTACACTAGAACATGTAGGGAGATTCACGTTGCAAAGTGGTGAGGTGAATGATTACCATAAGTTGAGGTTGTTCCCAAGTTCCTTAACAGGAGTAGCTTTTTCTTGGTTCATTAATTTGCCAGCAAACTCTGCCCAAACTTGGCAACAAATGGAGCAATTATTCCATGCTCAATTTTATAAAACTGAGTCCGAAGTTACACTGGCCGATTTGGCGAATTTACGTCAATTGCCTAACGAGTGGGCAGAAAATTTCCTACAAAGGTTCAAAACGGCCAGAAGTAAATGCTTCGTGCCATTACCTGAAAAGGAATTTGTCAAAATCGCACAAAGTTGTTTAAGTTTTGATCTAAAGAAGAAATTCCAAGATAGAGAATTCCCAGATTTATTCCAACTTAGCGCGAATGTCGTTAGATATGAGCGACTGGTAAGAGAGGAAGAACAAATGAAAAATTCCAGTAAAGGGACTTATTATAAAGACCCGAATTTCAATGTTCATACTATCGATGATGGTTATTATGACCAGACCGAAATATGCTTGGCTGAGCTAGTAAAAGGAGAAGCATATACTTGTCCTATGTTAGTTAAGCCAAAAATAGTAGGCAAAGATGAACCTGCTAAAGGTGAAAACAGAAAAACGCGAGCGTTCTCATTCGACATAACCAAAGCTGATCTTATATTCGATAAATTATATAAGGATAAGCAGATAAGGTTGAGCGACAAACACAAATTGCCCGACTCTGAACAAATTAAGGGTAAAAAGTACTGTAAATGGCATAATGCATGGTCACATGCGACTAATTATTGTATGGTTTTTCGCCATGTGTTGCAGGATGCCATCGAATCAGGACGAATTACGTTCGAAGAAAAGAAGAAGATGGCGGTGGACGAAGATCCATTTCCACGGCCACTAGCAATGAATATGATAACGACTGGCTTGAAAAATAAACTGCCAAGGTTTAAACTGGTGATTGATGACGAAGAAGAAGAACCCAAACCGCTTCCCAGCGTGTTTGAACGCATCAAAGGGAAAGAGCCCAAGCAGGGCGAAGATATTCTGTGCGACAGGTGTAAGCACGAGTTGAAGGCGAATACAGGGTCATCAATGACGCGGCCATCCCATTATCGGCCTGATTTCGTATCAGTCGCTCAGCCTGTCAGGGAGCGAAGAATGCCGTTGTATGGAGGAATGCATAGAGAAAGGGGGTTTGGGTCGGCCGGTCAAAGAAGAACGTTTAGGCCGCAGCCTCACCAGCCCAATGTATGGCATTCGTTCCAGAACAACGCAGGAAGGGTAATGCCGTTCAATGAAATGACCAGAACCCAACAAAGGCGTTACCAACGTAATTACGGGCGGATGATGAGGCAACAGCAAGGGGAATCACGCCCTAGAGCGCCCAAAACGCTCAGAATAGCCAACGAAAACGTTTTTGAAGATAGCGAAGAAACAGGCACTGGTGAATCAATGGGAGATTTGCCGGAAAGCTCATCTGGTAGATCGAAGTTTGAGCGAGACAGGAAAGATGAAGATGATCCCGAACAACCTCTAACTATCCAGTTTGGCACATTACCTCCCGTCCTGGCTAACAACTACTTGTTGGCCGATGAATTCAAAAGCAAAGGAAAAGAGGATAATGAGGAAGATGCCTGCGTGCTAATCTGCGATGAAGGCCAAACTTCCAGAGAAATGTATGATGATGGCGAGAACGATGGTATGACAGATGTTGAAGAAGAGATTGATTTAGAAGCAGAAAGACGGAAAGGGGGAGTGTCGCGCAACACCCTGTTGAAACAATTGCACCGGAAGGGGTCCGTGAAGTGGATCTATTGGGAGAACCATCTGGTCGATCGTTTGATTTCTATGTGCTGTATGGGCCGCCAAAAAGGAAAAAGAGGGTACCTCGCTCTGAAAAGTATGGATCGCCCCCTAGAATAATGCCTCCTCCTACAAATTGGGTAACTGAAGAAGAAATATTGGGAAAAGAGAAAGAAGAGACCCAAGGAAAGGAAGCTCAGTCCGATGTGCTGCACGTTGATCTATCACCAAGAGATAGCCCGCCAGAAAATGGTCAGGAAGTGGAAATAGACGCTGCCGAAAAAGTCATCTTCAACAAACCAGCGACGAAGTTAACCAAACACTTAAGGCCACTGTACGTCAAAGCTTTGGTTAATGGTGTACCAATAGTAAAAGTACTCATTGATAACGGAGCGGCTATAAACACCATTCCAGCTAGAATGATGAGGAAATTTGCTAAGACAGAAAGCGATATGATCCCGACGGAAGTCATTCTTACAAGTTTCAATGGTGGGGCAACATCAGCGAAAGGGGTTATGCCACTGGACATAACGGTAGGAACAACCACCAGGACTACTGTTTTCTTCGTGATAGATGGTCCTACCAGCTACAATGTGCTACTAGGAAGGGATTGGATCCATGGCAGTCGATGTATTCCCTCATCACTCCATCAATGTTTGGTATTCTGGAACGACAAAGGGGAAGCAGAGGTGGTACAGGCAGACCATAGGCCCTTTGTCGCAGAAGCAAATTCAGTGGAGAGATTCATGTATGAAGGGAATTATGGGCCCGTCAGAGTTGTTCAAGATGGGGAAGAAACTCAAATTACTGCCCAAAGCGAAGAGCCTTTCTCAATGGATTCACTCACTGAAATGTTTAATCAAATGAGGCCAAACATAGTGGCCTTGGAAGAGCCAGTAATTGGCAAAAAAGAAGCCAAACAACCTTAAATGAGTGTTCAACAACAAAAACAAAAGGCCGAAGTTCAGGCCTTCAGAGCCAAGTTAATGGCTTTCAATAAAGAGTGTGGACGGATGAAGAAAGAAGAAGCGGCGTTAAAGATGCTGAAGGACAAATTGATAGTGTCCGAAATGGAGCAGAACTTGGATTGGGAAGTTCATAAAGTGGATTGCCTGGAAGAGCAAAATTCCCTGAGCGACGTGGATGATGAAGTGACGAGGATCCCTAAGTCAGGATATGCGCAAGCTCAAGACCCCTTGGTCAAAGTTAACATTGGTGAGGAAGGAGAGGATCACCCAACGTTCGTCAGCCAAATGCTGCCTCATGAGGGCGAACGAAAGCGTTCTCACCTCTCCTAAAGCTGAAAAATCAAGACGAATTCGTCTGGAACTAGAACGTAAGCGACGATTGAAATTCTGGAAAGCTCAAATATTGCGGGAAAGATACAGAACGAATATGGCAAAATTAATGATTAGTATTAATTCTGCCATATTGGGGGGTAATTGTTGACACACTAAAATGCAGCCCAAAATCGAGAGGAAGTCCAATTGATAAATCCAAGGTAAAGGTCCAACAGAAGCCAATTAAAAGGCCCAAGAAGAAACGCCCAAGTTGAAGGCCTGTGGAAAATCCTGAATATTGGAAGCCCAAGAACAAAGGAATACCATCGCCCCAAGGTTGTAGGACGACCAGAGGCCGAACAAGGACGATATGGCACAATCGCCCAGAACGACAGCCTCATTGTCGCCCAGAACCCCAAGTCGCCCAAAATCAAACAAGTCTAAAAGATACAGTTTGGGAGCGGTTGGCAAGTAAACCCGGCACGATCCCACGATCCAGGAAGCAACAAAGGTAGTGGCAGCGGTTACTAAGCAACTACTCCCCGAATTAGTGATTCCCCACTAAAAGAGTGGGCGGTTACGAAGAACACGAAGCAAGTCTGAGCAGTTTCGATAACCAAGGGACGCTCAAGAAGTATAAAAGAAGTAACGTCATAGAAAAAAGGGACCGAATCAAAAACTCTCTACAAGAGATCATGTAATTTTCATTTCTTAGTTTAAATTTAATCCTTTTTTCAGTACTCGTGTGCTTGCGCCCCTTGGAGGCGTTTTGTCTACTTCCTAATTGTAATCCTTCACTGGCATACGCACCCCTTTTTGGGACTTTGTCTCAAGAGGTCTGTTCCTTACACAATCGTCTGACCCTTCTTCCTCGTAATTGTTGGCGGGTTGTAAAACGCGCGAAAACAAATATATAATTACACGGTGTTCAAATTTGGAGAGAGAGAGAGAGAATAATTATTTTCTTATTTTTCAGATGTCCAAGAATTAGTTTCTTGGTTTAATTAAAAGAAGGTGTCAACCCACCAACGTAGTCTTGACTTTGGAAAATACTATGGAAGATTTGGAAGTTTGGAGCATCAAGTTCTTGCAATTAAAAACTAGAATCTCGTGATCTCGAAAGCTAAAGTTCGTTATTCAGAATTAATTCAAGAATTGACCTTCGAGTTTTGGTAAAAATTCGAATCATTTATTCATGACATAACATACACGTGAACATCTACACAATCTTGTTTATTGAATTAAAGAAATTTTTAAATTTTTGGGTAATTCTACTTTCACATTCCAACACTAAATATGATGCTAGATAACCGACATGGCACTGCTGGATACTATTGATACCCCTTGTGTAAGTCATATGGAAGGAGAAGCCAGTTTTTTTATTTTTTTTTCTTCCAAGTGAGTTCTAGTAAGGAACATGCACACTAAGACCCTGTTTGATTGTCATTATTTGGTCAAAATAATATTTTGAATACTGATTGTTATGAGAATGTATGGTTTAAAAATAAGAAAATATTTGTGCATTTACGTGCAAAATATTTTAGTGTAAGTTGAAAATGAGAATATAGAAAAGAGTTTTCAAATAATGGTTATCAAATCAAGGCCAAGTCATATGAACATGCTTGAACTACATGTTACCCCTTCTAACTTTATGCCGAGACCCATGCTTGATGTCATGCTTTGTACTTCTTTGCAACTAAAAGGTTAGGAATGGAAGTTTTATCTATCTTCCACAAACTATTTGCCTAAAATCATAACTCGGCTGAGAATTATTGTTTCATCTAGTTTGCCCCTCTTTAGCAGCTATAGCCAAAATTTTCAAGGCATTGAATCTGTCGTCTTTTGTTCTTTTCTTAGGTGCTAATGTATCGATAATCAACATTGACGTGTCTTCTTATGGCTCATTTGTTAAATATACTTCTACTTGTCATAATTCATTAAAATGTAGCTTTTTGAACCTTGTTTTTCTAGACATGGCCAATGAGATTTGTTAAGAGTGGATTGTAGTTGTCATCCCCAACCTGTATCCATTTTGCATGTCTACCCAACTTCCATTATTTCTTGATATTGCTGTCCTCAACTTTCAATAATTAGGCATATCTAGTCTCAAATCACGGTTCCTGCCCAAATGACTGCAGGCTATAGTTAAGAAAAATGTTTTTTTGTACATAATTATTTACATAATATTTTATACATTGACGAGGAGCCAAAATGTTAGTGGGAAAATTATTTGGTTGATAAGATTTGATCCAACTAAATATCGTCACATCATCTGTTATGAATTTGAATCGCAAGATAATGATGATAATGAAATAACCAAAAAGAAAATAAATACTAAGATTTACTTGAAAACCCAATACGGGGAAAAAAATCACGAGTATAGGAGGAAAAATCCACTATAATCAATAACAATTGTGTTTATAAAATCTCAATGCACTCAATTGAAATCTAAAACTCTCAACATATTGTATGAATCTTCTTTTTTTTTCTATACAAGTTGTGTCTCACACACACACACACAAACCCTAGAGAACAAGTTGTAGAAGAATATGAGTCCAAAATCGCGTCTGAACAGGATAAACCTGTCGTATCATGTCAAAAAATAAAAATGGGCCTGAGCCTGATAAATCTATCGCTCGAGAGACGGGCGGGAGCGATAGGGGAGCGCTAGACAAGCAACCAAGTCTCAGGTTGTTTTCTACCAGGCTTGCTCGAGCGTCCAGCTAGCGCTAGGCTAGAGAAAATGCGACAACTTTTTCCTCCGATCCATAATTTTGAACTCTTTAAGACCACTCCAATTTAGACTCCAATACCCATTATACTTTGGGTCAAACTACAACAAATCTCCACTTTGAACCAAATTCCAACACAGAGAGTTCCATATCACAACTCCATCAATAAACATCGCTCTTCATCTTCCAAACAAGTCCCAATGGACTAAATCAATAACAAACACCCACTATCTTCAAGCAATGTTCAAACTTAGTCATGGGAATTGGTTTTGTAATCATATCAGCATGATTATCCTTAGTATCAACATTGCTCACTACAATATCACCACGAACAATCACATCACGCACAAAATAATACATCACATCAATGTGTTTAGTCCTCTCGTGAAACATCTGATTCTTAGTCAAGAAAATTGCACTCTGACTACCACAAAATACTGTAAACATTTAGTCCTCTCGTGAAACATTTACTGTTATGGATTCGTCTATATATACACGAATAAAATCGGTGGGTTTTATTTTTTTGGTTTTTAATTTAATAATTTTTTGGGTTTATTGTCAAATTTGCAATTTAGGTTCTCAAGGTTCAAACTCCAACTATTTTGGTCCATTAGGTTCCAATTAAAATGAAAAGGGTCATTCAGTGACCATTACTGAAACCAGATGATGATACTTCAGTGATCGTTAGTACAAGTTTTAAACTTAAGTAACTATTTAGTGATTTTGACGTCACTTCAGTGACCGTTTGTGAAATTAACCCAATGTTTTACCATTCTAATAAATGGCTGCCAAATAGAACTGTGTATGTAAATAATAATAAGCACGTACAGAAGCAAGAAAACCAGAACTTAAATAATTTGATCACAGCCATAAATTTATGAAAATCAACCCGAGCTCGCCCTTCTAGTTCCAACTGTGAATTTTCTCGACACCCCATAAAACTCCAGAATAGAATGAAAATACATTAAATCTACGATAATTCATTCCTTCTTACCACGTAGATCACCGAAATGCGATCTGGGATTGCTTTCAAATTTATGCCTGGAAATACTAGTGCTCTTCCTTCCCGGGGCTTTCATTGTCTTGCCTGCTGTCCCCCTGTAGCAGCTGTGGATGAAGCCCAAGAGAAACACAAGAAGGACCAACACAGCTACGAATATGATGGTAAACTTTGTATCAACGTTAAGACGTGATTGTTTGGTATCTATTTTCACGTTCTGTCGTATTTTTCAACTCCCAACCGAATTTCTTCTGCAAATAGTTCACCACTTCGCATTGATCTGTTATTTTGTTCAACTTTTCTTGTACATTTTTCATCAGGGAAATAGAAACTGCTCCCATTCTCTTTAATTTCAACTGCATCATGTTTTCTGCTCCTGTTTTCTTTATTTTCTCCTGAAAATTTGTCATCAAGCCGGTAACTGCTCCGATTCCCTTCAATTTCACCGGCGCATTATCCATTAAACGGTCTGCTCCAAGTTTCTTTAACTTCTCATGGACATAGTTTATCACGCTCTCCATTTCTCACCTCTGTCAACTGAACTGCAGGGCCGATCCTGTGATTTTCGAGGCCTGTGACAAACTTCCAAAATTGGGCCCCCCAAAATCAACATAAATACAAAATCCAATAATGTATTATACAACGTGTTGCTAACTTAATACTGAACAATAGAACAACAAAAAAATATAATAAATAACAAAAGATTTATATTATAAAGTAACAAACCGACAAAAGTTCAAACAGACAATTAAATATCAAGTTAGAGTAAGTCATTGCTTACTTGAGAAGTAGAAAATCAACGAAAATTATGGAATCACGCTCTGTTCCAATATTGCATTCACAAGCCTGAAATTGAATCATTCACAAATCATTCATAGATAACCAACATATTCATAATTATTCACAGATAAAGAGACAAACAAGAAATTTCAAAAATTGAAGTTTAAGTGTTAGGACCCAGAAGTGGAAAAAGAAACTAGTATATCAATGGTCAGTTTTAAGGCGAACTGTAGAGTAGCTGACACTATTACGAAAGGAAAAAAAAACTAAAATCTTGTTTAATGTAATGTATAATCCAATCCAGTAATGGCTTTGCTCATCAATTTTGTGAGAAAGAGTAGAGACATGACTTCTCACAAGTCACCACTTATAGCAAAAACATGTCTTGTCAGTTTTGTAGAAAGTAACAAGCTACCTAGTATGAGAAATTGCTACACAACTTCTAGCCTTCAAAGATCAACCCGGTTTCAGTTGCAGCACATTTTAATGGAAGATACATTTACATTGTACTGAGTACATCTTACCTGAAAATAAGAAAATGATGGTTGCAGCCTCGTTACTAAGCTTCACACCAGAATCAGTAGGAAATCATAATTATTAAGATACTATACTAGCTAAGATGGAAATCAATGCACAGTATACAACAATTAATACAAGATATATTAAGATAGAGAACATAATTATTTCTGCAGTAAGACATCAATTGATGCTCGCAACCATACTCACTTTCAAAAATAGATGACAATCATTTCATATATCGCGATCAAACAAAAACCAAGATTTTTTCTACTAAATTTAGGATTGGCTACATGAATTACTTTCCGGTTTAGTTCTAGATGTATACACTCCACAAGGAAATTGGGCTGTGATAAAATGACAGAGTGTTTTCTTGAAAGGCCTCAACACACACACAAGGGGCACCCATTTTCAACTCTTCCAAAATTGAACCAAATGTCAAGACTGTTTTCTGCACTACTTGAACAAGAAATAATTTTTACAAAGTAAGAAATTCAAATTAATCCCTAATAGTAAATCATTACTGTTCATTTAAGAAATAATTAAAAATTCAACGATAGTCCACCATCCACACAAGAAAAAAAGGGAAGAACTCGTCAGCAAGAAAGGACTTTTAACTCTTTAAGAAGGGGTTTAATCTCAGATGCAACAAAGCTTTGGGCATTAAAATAATACGACTGAATTTTCTGTTCTGGAAGAGTAAATGTCCGCAAAAAACGAAAAGAAAAAATATAGGCTAGGTGGCACCACAGTGTGCAGGAAACAAATACATTGATGGAAGTGTAGGAAAAATAAACTGGAGTAAAAAACAAGAGAAAAGCTCAGTTTACTCGCCAGAAATAAGTCACGGACTCACGGCAAATATGGCAAATGTCGGTGAACTGGTGGTTAATACGAGAGAAGGATTGGGAGAGTTTGTCTCGAACCGAATTTGAAGGCCAGCCGTCAATGAAAATACCGGGGTCCGACGTCGGCGGCTTGAAGAACGGTTGGATTAGTGGTCGGTGGATTCAATATCTTGGAGAGTGAAACTGTGGAAATTGGAGTGAATCGCTGAGAGGGGGAGAAGATGGAATGACGGGTTGTATGTTTAGGTTAGTTAAAAAAGAAATCCTAATTGGGCCAATATAGAGAGGCCCTCGAGTGTTGGTTTGGTGTCTGATAAAAAAAATATAGAGAGGCCCTCGGATGACATTACTTTGTCAATATAAACATTGTTGAGCCATGTGAAACGGTTGTCATGGATTAGAGATGAATGCAGAAAGATAGTTTAAAAGTTTAATTTTAGTTGATTCCATCCAGAGGCTAGGAATTGACTACCATTTTCTAGAGGATATTGAAACAATTGTGTTATATAACAACCATCCATCACTTGTGCTTTTGGATACAACACGCTTAATGACGTTTCTCTTTTAAGATTGTTGAGACAAGATTGATAACATTCAGGGATTTCATATATGTTAAAAAAAACTAAATTATGATAAAATTAATCTGTTTAGAATTAATGGAAAATCATTCATAATCTGGAATGCGTATGCGTGAAATAAATTATGTAATTCTCTGAAATCTCATTCATTCGAATCAAACAAATTATAAGGCCAAATCGAAAGACAAAACATATTTTGTAAGATTGCAAAAGAAGGAGAATACAATGTTACGTTTCTTGTTACGAAATCTGATTGAAATCTCGTGGCTTCAGGCTATAAACTGCAAGTTACCCACTTTTAAGATGACATTGGGATTGTCCAATAGATACCTGCTACATAGATTATTCTATACACACACAATACACTAGTGTTCTTTTGATATTTAGAGATTCTCCCACATTTGTTCCTTGATTTTTATGCCAACACTGCCAGTAATTAGATTATGGTATATATGGAACATATGGCTTTAAAAACTTCAAGGGCGAGGATGGAAAGTTCAAAGGAAACCTAAGACAAGATGTCCAAGGATTGATGCAATAATACGAAGCTTCACCGCTAAATTTAGAAGGAAAGATATACTTGATGAGGCTTGTTTGGTGGAGTGATGTTAGCATATATATTAATTAACTTTGAAGAGTAAGGTAATTTATTGATTTTTCATTGTACTGCAGATATTATAGTATTTTTAGAATAAAATAACTCGAAATGTAAAATTGGAATATGTTTCCATTTAATAGTACTGGGTGAAATTTCCTCAAAAAAAAATATGGGGGCCAAAACATTGGGCCCCTCCACTTTTGGGCCTGAGGCGATGGCCTCATTTGCCTCGCCTCAGGACCAGGCCTGCTGAACTGGTTCAACCAAATTTCAAAGAGAACAATACATAATTCATATATATAAGAATTACATTTCAAAAATAACAAACTCCAAAAATATTTTCAAAAATCAGGTGTTAAATTAATTTATTAAATATTTTTAATTAAAATTTAATACAATAAACCAATTTATTAAATTTCAAATCCAAATCTCTCTCTCTCTCTCTCTCTCTCTCTCTCTCTCTCTCTCCTCTTTATCCTCTTCCTACCCATTCTCTCCATCTCTCTCTACTCTCTATCCTCTCCCTACCCTTTCTCTCCATCGGAGGTGGCCATCTACTCCGGCGACTATTCCGGCGATCCCTCCGACGGCCGCTCCGGCAACTGTTCTGAGTATCACCCCTACGCTCTCTCCGGCGGCTATTTACGACCCCTCTAACAAACTGTCCCAATGACCACTCCAACGCATGCTCCGATCAATCTACCCAACCCCATCCACCCATTCCCAACTTCCAAAAAATTTCCAGAATTTCAAAGTCACAATCGGTCACAACGAGTCACAAACAGTCACAATCAGTCACAACGAGTCACAGTTAACCAGTCACAAATAGTCACAAATCAGTCACAAATAGTCACAATCAATACATATTTGGTCACAAATGGTCACCACAGACAAATCCGCTTACAACCAGGCAACCTTCTTCACCACCTCACCAATCTTCAATTCCTTCCCCTTCACAATGTACAAAGCTGAAGCATAGTTTCCAGACACACCAAAGCCAATTAGCATCTGGGGGTCTGCACTAGTAACATCACAAGGAATAAGAGTGTCATCATCAGAAGACAAAGGAGGCAACCCATTTATCACAATAGCAGGTTCTCCAAGAATCAACGACTGCATTTGACCACCACCACCAAAATCTCAGCCACCAAGTCCTAAACTAACTCCACCTTTACCACTAGTTTTTTTCCCACCACCACAAATGTACTCACCTCCGCCACCAATCTCCTCCCCACCTCCAACATCAAAATTCCCACCTCCTCTACCTACAGTACAATCACCACCACCAAAATCAAGTCGAGCTAGGCTGATTAATCGGACCACCTTGGGCTTGGAACAGGCGTGTTGGCGATAAACGAAGCTGTGGAAACCCCAATTGACCTGTAGGCAAAAATAAGCTCGGCGATGGAGATCTAGGTGATGGCACACATCCAAATGGCAATAGAGACGGAAACGGAGTTGGAAATGATAGTGGTGAGGCAGGAGAAGATGAGATTGAACTCAGTGGAGATCGAGGACTCCGTCGATGCGTGCCCAGTCGAAAGCGACGGAAGTGGTGAGAATGGTTGCACGACCTATTGACCTCCAGCTAACCTATCATTTTGGGGCAAGTCAGGACCGGAAGCAAGGAGCTGGGCCAGAGGCGGCGACGGTTGATAATTAGAGCGAAGGGGAAAGTCGGATCCTTTGAAGTCGGTGGCTTCAGCTGGCTTACTGGTGGGGAAGCCAGTGAGCTTCGAGAGAGAGAGAGAGAGAGGAGTTGGAAGGAAAACAGAGATACAGGGAGAGAAAGAGAT